>JAOPSE010000924.1:0-241160 GCA_029449295.1 Zea luxurians
TCTTATCCTTTGACCTTTGACTTGATTGGATATTCAGACTCCGACTATGCTGGATGTAAGGTCGATAGGAAGAGTACATCGGGGACGTGGCAATTCTTAGGAAGGTCCCTGGTGTCATGGAGTTCTAAGAAACAAACCTCCGTTGCCCTATCCACCGCTGAAGCCGAGTACGTTGCCGCAGGACAGTGTTGCGCGCAACTACTTTGGATGAGGCAAACCCTCAGGGACTTTGGCTACAATCTGAGCAAAGTCCCACTCCTATGTGATAATGAGAGTGCTATCCGCATGGCGGATAATCCTGTTGAACACAGCCGCACAAAGCACATAGACATCCGGCATCACTTTTTGAGAGACCACCAGCAAAAGGGAGATATCGAAGTGTTTCATGTTAGCTCCGAGAACCAGCTAGCCGATATCTTTACCAAGCCTTTAGATGAGCAAACCTTTTGCAAGTTGCGTAGTGAGCTAAATGTCTTAGATTCGCGGAACTTGGATTGATTTATAGCATACATGTGTTTATGCCTTTGATCATGTTCCTTATGCATTTTGTTGTTTATTTATGGTGCTCAAGTTATACAAGCACTCCCCGGACCTTACAAGTCCATTTGCAAGTGATGCACAAATTTAGGGGGAGATGTGCTACAACTTGACCCTTTGAGACTAACCATGTGCTTGAGTTTGCTTGTTTTAGTCTCAAAGGAGGTTTGAAAGGGAAAGGTGGACTTGGACCATGAAAGACTTCCACTGCACTCCGATGAGAGGGTAACTTATTCCAAGTTCATCTCACGTACTCTTATTGCCTTTGTATTCTTATTGAAGATTTTGGTGAGGCAATGGGGTTCTTGGGCCAAGATTGATCCCGTTTTGGTGCTTGATGCCAAAGGGGGAGAAAATAAAGGCCAAAGCAATAAATGGATCAGCTACCACTTGAGAGTTTTTGAAAATAGTAGAATAGAGCTTTTGGTTTGTCAAAACTCTTTTATTGTCTCTCTTGTCAAAAGATGGCTTCTTGTGGGGAGAAGTGTTGATTATGGGAAAAAGGGGGAGTTGTTGAAATCTTGAATCAATATCTCTTGGAATGACTCTCTTTATGTTTTAACAAGTGTGTTTGACTTAGAGATAGAAATATGAGTTTGATTTGCAAAAATAAACCAAGTGGTGGCAAAGAGTGATCCATATATGCCAAATATGATTCAAAACAACCTTGAGTCTTCATTTGCATTGATATTGCACTTGTTCTAGTTGCTTTATGTTGTGTTGGCATAAATCACCAAAAAGGGGGAGATTGAAAGGGAAATGTGTCCTTGGGCCATTTCTAAGTATTTTGGTGATTGAGTGCCAACGCAAGTGCTTTTGTGTTGATCTATGCAATGTGGTGGACAAAGTGCAAATCATGTCAAAAGGTATGTTTCTAGACTTAGTACATTGTTTTATGGACTAATGTATTGTGTCTAAGTGCTGGAAACAGGAAAGATTGAATTGGAAATGAGATGGCTCTGTTCAGCCAAAGTCAGCTCGGTCTGGGTGCACTGGACTGTCCGGTGGTGCACCGGACTGTCCGGTGCGCCAGGCTGGCTCAGGCAAACTTGCTGCTCTCGGGAAGAAACTAACGGCGTACGACTATAATTCACCGGACTGTCCGGTGTGCACCGGACAGTGTCTGGTGAGCCAACGGTCGTCGGGCCAACGGTCGGCCGCTTAATCCGGGCGCAACGCGTGGCCGAGGCAACGGCTAGAAGGGGGCACCGGACTGTCCGGTGTGCACCGGACAGTGTCCGGTGCGCCAACGGCTCCAAGGCTGCCAACGGTCGGCTTCACCAAATAAGGAAGGAAATCTGCACCGGACAGTGTCCGGTGGTGCACCGGACTGTCCGTGCGCTAGGCGACAGAAGGCAAGAATTGCCTTCCCGGATTGCTCTCAACGGCTCCTAGCTGCCTTGGGGCTATAAAAGGGACCCCTAGGCGCATGGAGGAAGATACCAAACATTCCTTGAGCACTCTTGATCACTCACACTCCATTCTTGCGCACTTGTTCGACATTCTAGTGATTTGAGCTCCGATCTAATGTGCTAGTCTTTTAAGCTTAAGTCTGGGTCTTGTGTGTGCGTATTTGCTGTGATCTTTGTGTCTTGTGTGAGTTGCTAATCCCTCCCTTACTTCGTGCTTCTTTGTGAACATCTTTGTAAGGGCGAGAGACTCCAAGTTGTGGAGATTCCTCGCGAACGGGATAGAAAAGAAAAGCAAACACCGTGGTATTCAAGTGGGTCTTTGGACCGCTTGAGAGGGTTGATTGCAACCCTCGTCCGTTGGGACGCCACAACGTGGAAGTAGGCAAGTGTTGTACTTGGCCAAACCATGGGATAAACCACTGTGTCTACCTGTGTTGATTCTCTTGTGGTTATTGTGTTTCGCTAAGACTCCTCTCTAGCCACTTGGTAATACTGTGCTAACGTTTAACCAAGTTTTTGTGGTATTAAGTTCAAGTTTTACAGGATCACCTATTCACCCCCCCCTCTAGGTGCTCTCAATTAGGAGTTTTCTTCTTAGGCAACTTAGCACGGGTTGGTTGCCTAGAACTAGATGTCTCACCCTTATACATAAATGCATGGTTACGGCCAGAGTGAGACTTCCTAGAATGAATTCTCCTAATTTTGCTCTCAGGATAACCGGCAGGGTACAAAATGTAACCCTCGTTATCTTGAGGCATGGGAGCCTTGCCCTTAACAAAGTTGGACAATTTCTTAGGAGGGGCATTAAGTTTGACATTGCCTCCCTGTTGGAAACCAATGCCGTCCTTAATGCCAGGGCGTCTCCCTCTATAAAGCATGCTTCTAGCAAATTTAAACTTTTCATTTTCTAAGTCATGCTCGGCAATTTTAGCATCTAATTTTGCTATATGATCATTTTGTTGTTTAATTAAAGCCATGTGATCATGAATAGCATCAATGTTAACATCTCTACATCTAGTGCAAATAGTAACATGCTCAGTGGTAGATGTAGAGGGTTTGCAAGAATTAAGTTCAACAATCTTAGCACGCAATATATCATTTTTATCTCTAAGATCGGAAATTGTAACATTGCAAACATCTAGTTCTTTAGCCTTAGCAAGCAATTTTTCATTCTCAATCCTAAGGCTAGCAAGAGTAACATTTAATTCTTCAATCTTAGCAAGTAAATCAATATTATCATTTTTAAGATTGGGAATTGAAATATTACAAGCATTTGAATCAACCTTAGCAATTAAACTAGTATTTTCATTTCTAAGGTTGTTGATAATGTCATGGCATGTGCTTAGCTCACTAGTTAATTTTTCACATTTTTCAACCTCTAGAGCATAAGCATTTTAACCTTAACATGCTTTTTGTTTTCTTTAATAAGGAAGTCCTCTTGGGAGTCCAAGAGATCATCCTTCTCATGGATAGCACTAATCAATTCATTTAATTTTTCTTTTTGTTGCATGTTTAAGTTGGCAAAAAGAGTACGCAAATTATCTTCCTAATCACTAGCATTATCATCGCTAGAGGACTCATATCTAGTGGAGGATTTGGATTTAACCTTATTCTTTTTGCCGTCCTTTGCCATGAGGCACTTGTGGTCGACGTTGGGGAAGAGAAGGCCTTTGTTGATGGCGATGTTGGCGGCGTCCTCGTCGGAGGAGGAGTCGGAGGAGCTCTCGTCCGAGTCCCACTCGCGGCATACATGGGCGTCGCCACCCTTCTTCTTGTAGTATTTCTTCTCCTTTCTTCTCCCCTTCTTGTCGTCGCCCCTGTCACTGTCACTAGAAATAGGACATTTTGCTATAAAGTGACCGGGCTTACCACACTTGTAGCAAACTTTCTTGGAGCGGGGCTTGTAATCTTTCCCCCTCCTTTGCTTGAGGATTTGGCGGAAGCTCTTGATGACGAGCGCCATTTCCTCGTTGTCGAGCTTTGAGGCGTCGATTGGTTGTCTACTCGGTGTAGACTCCTCCTTCTTCTCCTTCGTTGCCTTGAATGCAACCGATTGTGCTTCGGATGTGGAGGGATCATCTAGCTCATTGATTTTCTTTCAGCCCTTGATCATATACTCAAAGCTCACAAAATTCCCGATTACTTCCTCGGGAGTCATTAGTGTATATCTAGGATTACCACGAATTAATTGAACTTGAGTAGGGTTAAGGAAAATAAGTGATCTAAGAATAACCTTAACCATCTCGTGGTCATCCCACTTTTTGCTCCCGAGGTTGCGCACTTGGTTCACCAAGGTTTTGAGCCGGTTGTACATGTCTTGTGGCTCTTCCCCTTTGCGAAGCCGGAAGCGACCGAGCTCCCCCTCGATCGTCTCCTGCTTGGTGATCTTGGTTAGCTCATCTCCCTCGTGCGCGGTCTTGAGCACGTCCCAAACTTCCTTGGCACTCTTCAATCCTTGCACCTTGTTATACTCCTCTCGACTTAAAGAGGCGAGGAGTATAGTTGTGGCTTGGGAGTTGAAGTGCTCGATTTGGGCCACCTCATCCTCATCATAATCCTTATCCCCTACGGATGGTACCTGTGCTCCAAACTCAACAACATTCCATATACTTTTGTGGAGTGAGGTTAGGTGAAATTCATTAAATCACTCCACCTAGCATAATCTTCACCGTCAAAGGTTGGCGGTTTGCCTAATGGAACGGAAAGTAATGGAGTATGTTTAGGTATGCGAGGGTAGCGTAGGGGGATCTTACTAAACTTCTTGCGCTCATGGCGCTTAGAAGTTATGGAGGGCACGTCGGAGCCGGAGGTGGAAGGTGATGAAGTTGTCGGTCTCGTAGTAGACCACCTTCCTCATCTTCTTTTTCTTGTCGCCACTCCGATGCGACTTGTGGGAAGAGGCTTTCTTCTCCTTCCCCTTCCCTTTGTTGCGGGACTCTTCCGATGTAGCCTTCCCGTGGCTTGTAGTGGGCTTGTCGCCGGTCTCCATCTCCTTCTTGGCGTGATCTCCCGACATCACTTCGAGCGGTTAGGCTCTAATGAAGCACCGAGTTCTGATACCAATTGAAAGTCGCCTAGAGGGGGGGCGAATAGGGCGAAACTGAAATTTACAAAATTAATCACAACTACAAGCCGGGTTAGCGTTAGAAATAGAAACGAGTCTGAGAGAGGGCACAAAACAAATCGCAAGCGAATGAAGAGTGTGACACGCGGATTTGTTTTACCAAGGTTTGGTTCTTGCAAACCTACTCCCAGTTGAGGTGGTCACAAAGACCGGGTCTCTTTCAACCCTTTCCCTCTCTCAAACGGTCCCTCGGACCGAGTGAGCTTTTCTTCTCAATCACTTGGAACACAAAGTTCCCACAAGGATCACCCACACGATTGGTGTCTCTTGCCTCAATTACAAGTGAGTTTGATCTCAAGAAAGAATGAGAAAGAAAGCAATCCAAGCGCAAGAGCTCAAAAGAACACAACAAATCACTCTCACTTATCACTAAAGCTTTGCGGAATTGGGAGAGGATTTGATCACTTGGGTGTGTCTTGTATTGAATGCCTAGCTCTTGTAAGTGGTTGGAAGTTGAGAAACTTGGATGACTTGAATGTGGGGTGGTTGGGGGTATTTATAACCCCAACCACCAAACTAGCCGTTTGGTGAAGGCTGCTGTCGACGGGCGCACCGGACAGTCCGGTGCGCCACCGGACACTGTCCGGTACGCCAGCCACGTCACCAGGCCGTTGGGTTCCGACCGTTGGAGCTCTGACGTGTGGGCCCACCTGGCTGTCCGGTGGCACACCAGACAAGTCCTGTAGACTGTCCGGTGTGCCATCCGCGCGTGCTCTGTCCTCTGCGCGCGCAGGCACGCATTTAATGCGTTGCAGTCGACTGTTGCGCGTGAAGTAGCCGTTGCTCCGCTGGCTCACCGGACAGTCCGTGTGCACCGGACATGTCCGGTGAATTATAGCGGAGCAGAAATCCGAAGCTGGCGAGTTCAGAGTCGCTCTCCCCCTGGGGCACCGGACACTGTCCGGTGGTACACCGGACAGTCCGGTGAATTATAGCGGAGCGCCTCTGAGAATTCCCGAAGGTGATGAGTTCATCTTGGAGTTCCCTGGTGCACCGGACACTGTCCGGTGGCACACCGGACAGTCCGGTGCGCCAGACCAGGGAGCACTTCGGTTATCCCTTGCTCCTTTTTGTTGAACCCTTTTCTTGGTCTTTTATTGACTTTTTGTGAACCTTTGGCACCTGTATAACTTATAGACTAGAGCAAACTAGTTAGTCCAATTATTTGTGTTGGGCAATTCAACCACCAAAATCAATTAGGAAATAGGTGTAAGCCTAATTCCCTTTCAATCTCCCCCTTTTTGGTGATTGATGCCAACACAAACCAAACAAATATAGAAATGAATAATTGAACTAGTTTGTATAATGTAGGTGCAAAGTTACTTAGAATTGAGCCAATATAAATTCTTATAAGATACGCATGGATTGTTTCTTCATTTTTAACATTTGGACCACGCTTGTACCACATGTTTTGTTTTTGCAAATTCTTTTGTAAATCCTTTTCAAAGTTCTTTTGCAAATAGTCAAAGGTAAATGAATAAGACTTTGCGAAGCATTTTCAAGATTTGAAATTTTCTCCCCCTGTTTCAAATGCTTTTCCTTTGACTAAACAAAACTCCTCCTTGATAAATTCCTCCTCTTAGTGTTCAAGAGGGTTTTAAGATATTAATTTTGAAAACACTACTTTCTCCCCCTTTTGAACACAATGAGATACCAATTTGAAAATCATACCAATTGAGAAATTCTTTTTAAAATTAGTGGTGGTGCGGTCCTTTTGCTTTGGGCTAATACTTTCTCCCCCTTTGCCATGAATCGCCAAAAACGGATACTTGAGTGAGATATAGCCCTCTTCCTAACTACTTTCTCCCCTTTGGCAAATAAAACATGAGTGAAGATTATACCAAAGACGGAGAGTTGCTCGGAGCAACGACGAAGGATGAGTTACGGAGTGGAAGCCTTTGTCTTCGCCGAAGACTCCAATTCCCTTTCAATACACCTATGACTTGGTTTGAAATATACTTGAAAACATATTAGTCATAGTATATAAAAGAGACATGACCAAAGGTATATAAATGAGCTATGAATGCAAGACATCAAAAGAAATTCCTAGAATCAAGAATATTTAGCTCATGCCTAAGTTTGTTAAAGGATTGTTCATCAAGTGGCTTGGTAAAGATATCGGCTAATTGATCTTTAGTATTAATGTATGCAATCTCGATATCTCCCTTTTGTTGGTGATCCCTTAGAAAATGATACCGAATGACTATGTGTTTAGTGTGACTATGCTCAACGGGATTATCCGCCATGCGGATTGCACTCTCATTATCACATAGAAGAGGAACTTTGGTTAATTTGTAACCATAGTTCCTAAGGGTTTGCCTCATCCAAAGTAGTTACGCACAACAATGGCCTGCGGCAATGTACTCGGCTTCGGCGGTAGAAAGAGCTACGGAATTTTGCTTCTTTGAAGCCCAAGTCACCAAGGACCTTCCCAAGAACTGGCAAGTCCCCGATGTGCTCTTTCTATTAATTTTACACCCCGCCCAATCAGCATCCGAATAACCAATTAAATCAAAAGTGGATCCCCTAGGATACCAAAGCCCAAACTTAGGAGTGTAAACTAAATATCTCAAGATTCGTTTTACGGCCGTAAGGTGAGCTTCCTTAGGGTCGGCTTGGAATCTTGCAGACATGCATACGGAGAGCATAATATCCGGTCGAGATGCACATAAGTAAAGTAAAGAGCCTATCATCGACCGGTATGCCTTTTGATCTACGGATTTACCTTCCGTGTCGAGGTCGAGATGCCCATTGGTTCCCATGGGTGTCTTGATGGGCTTGGCATCCTTCATCCCAAACTTGTTTAGAATGTCTTGAGTATACTTTGTTTGGCTAATGAAGGTGCCCTCTTGGAGTTGCTTCACTTGAAATCCTAAGAAGTACTTCAACTCCCCCATCATTGACATCTTGAATTTTTGTGTCATGATCCTACTAAATTCTTCACATGTAGATTTGTTAGTAGACCCAAATATAATATCATCAACATAAATTTGGCATACAAACAAATTATTTTCAAGTGTTTTGGTAAAGAGCGTAGGATCGGCCTTTCCAACTTTGAATCCATTAGTGATAAGGAAATCTCTAAGGCATTCATACCATGCTCTTGGGGCTTGCTTGAGCCCATAAAGCGCCTTAGAGAGTTTGTAAACGTGGTTAGGGTACTCACTATCTTCAAAGCCAGGAGGTTGCTCAACATAGATTTCTTCCTTGATTGGTCCATTGAGAAAGGCACTCTTCACGTCCATTGATAAAGCTTGAAGCCATGGTAAGTAGCATAGGCTAATAATATACGAATTGACTCAAGCCTAGCTACGGGTGCATAGGTTTCACTGAAATCCAAACCTTCGACTTGGGAGTATCCCTTGGCCACAAGTCGAGCTTTGTTCCTTGTCACCACACCATGCTCGTCTTGCTTGTTGCGGAAGACCCATTTGGTTCCTACAACATTTTGATTAGGACGTGGAACTAAATGCCATACCTCATTCCTCGTGCGCTGTCCTCTACGCGCGCAGGCGCGCATTTAATGCGTTGCAGTCGACCATTGCGCGCGAAGTAGCCGTTGCTCCGCTGGCTCATCGGACAGTTCGGTGTGCACCAGACATGTCCGGTGAATTATAGCGGAGCGGAAATCCGAAGTTGGCGAGTTCAGAGTCGCTCTCCCCTGGGGCACCGGACACTGTCCGGTGGTACACCGGACAGTCCGATGAATTATAGCGGAGCGCCTCTGAGAATTCCCGAAGGTGATGAGTTTCAGCTTGGAGTTCCCTGGTGCACCGGACACTGTCCGGTGGTGCACCGGACAGTCCGGTGCGCCAGACCAGGGAGCACTTCGGTTATCCCTTGCTCCTTTTTGTTGAACCCTTTTCTTGGTCTTTTATTGACTTTTTGTGAACCTTTGGCACCTGTATAACTTATAGACTAGAGCAAACTAGTTAGTCCAATTATTTGTGTTGGGCAATTCAACTACCAAAATCAATTAGGAAATAGGTGTAAGCCTAATTCCCTTTCAACACTCATTAGGGCCCATCATCTGGTATCAGTCATCCTTTGATTCATGCAACAGGACCTGCAGGATTTGGCCTGAGAAGCTAAGTCGTGTGCCTGGACCCCCTGAATCACATTTCCAGATACTAGGACACCCATCGCAGAGTGGTGGAGCGTGTAGGCTTACGGTACGGGACCAGGCTAAGCGGCTACACGGCTCTGGACCACCCTAGGGGATGTGCGTCCATTCTCTAGAAACCGGACCCCAGGTCCCCGGACCCACAGGGCTATAGTTCCAAATACTAGGATACCCATCGCAGAGTGGTGGAGCGTGCAGGCTTAGGGTGCGGAACCAAGCTAAGTGGCTACACAGCTCCAGACCACCCCAGGAGACGAGTACCCATTCTTTAGAACTGCCCCCCAGGCTGTCGGACCCCCTGCTTTCGTAGAGGGGTCCTAAACCGCAAGCCTGGCTACTCAATTCGGATGTCATCATACCAGTAAGGGTGGGAGACCGTATGGGTGGGGTTAGATAAAAAATAATAATATCTGGAATCTGTAGCAGAATAAAACCACCACAGGGGCACATCTGAGGGGGTAAATTCTTTCCTTATAACTTGACATGCATGAGTGTAGACCAATAGGCCGGGCTTATGAGGGCGGACCTCACTGGGCTGGCATACACATATGCACAACCTAGTTAACAGAAGAAATCATAACCCCTCGGACTTGCTTCTGTGGGTAGGACTTACAGGAATGCTCTATGTTCCAGGGATTAGGAAGAGGCACTCCTTCAGTTGTGGCAAGGCAGACACTCCCGGGTCGGCATGCTTCCGTCACCTTGAAGGGTCCTTCCCAACTGGGGGAGAGTTTGTGGAGCCCTTCTCGGTTTTAATACTCGCCGTAGGACTAGGTTCCGGACCCCGAGCTCCCTACTATGCACGATCCACTGGTGGTGGCGCCCGAGCGCTTGGTTGTATCGTGCATTTCAGGTTGCCGCTTGCCATCTGCGTTCGTTGATGAAGTCCACGTTCTTACGTTGCAGCTATTCCTGCATAGACTCGTTAAAATACTGGACCCATGAGGAGCCCATAAGGGTTTCCAAGGGAAGGCAGGCTTCAGCCCTGTAGACCAGGAAGGACGGGGTCTCCCCGGTGGCCTGACTAGTTGTCATCGCCGGAGTCGGAGTCTCCGGTGAACATTCTTCAGGACCCCCTCGGGTGACTGATAACCGAGGTGCGGTTCTCCCGCAGCCACCTCGCCGCAGTCGACCCTTTCCTTGCCAGGCCAACGACGAGGAGGGGAGCCGTCCTTGGTTGTCTGCTCGCGCCATTCGCTGACGCGCTTCGTGAGTTCGATGATCTTGCGACACTCCGTGGCGCTATGGCGACTGTTGGGGTGTACAGGGCATGGGCCGCTATTACCCCTCTGCGGCCGTGGGCACTTGTTGCGCTTATTCTGGCCCCTAGTCGTAGCTGCAACGATCGGAGCGGCAGACGGCGGCCTTGAAAGGGAAATGTGCCCTTGGGCCATTTCTATAATATTTTGGTGATTAAGTGTCCAACATATAGTGAGTGAGATATTATGTGCCAAATAAGCAAAAGGCGTAAATCATGTAACAAGGTACGTTTCTAGACTTAGTACATTGTTTTGAGTACTAACATATATTGTCTAAGTGCTAGAAACAGAGAAAAGAAAATAAGAAAAGGATTGCAAGTGACTTGGTTGTGTACAGCCGAAGTCCAGCTCAGTCTGGCACACCGGACTGTCCGGTGGTGCACCAGACAGTGTCCGGTGCGCCAGGCTGGCCTCCGGTGAACAGGCCGCTCTCGGGAGAATTTGGCGGTGTATGGCTATAATTCACCGGACTGTCCAATGGTGCACCGGACTGTCCGGTGAGCCAACGGCCGCCAGCGCAACGGTCGGACGCGCAATCCGCGGGCGACGCGTGGCCCGCGCCAACGGTCGGCAGGGTGCACCGAACTGTCCGGTGCACCAACTGCCACGAACCTGCAACAGTCGTGTGCGCCAGAATAGGAAGGAGATCGCGCGCCGGACATGAACAGTGGTTGTCCGGTGGTGCACCGGACTGTCCGGTGCGCCACCCGACAGAAGGCAAGGATAGCCTTCCTTGTTGGCCTCCAACGGCTCCTAGCTGCCTTGGGGCTATAAAAGGGACCCCTAGGCGCATGGAGGAGCAACCCAAGCATTCACTAAGCATTCTAAGTCTCCCACACCCCGTCTCCGCGCACTTGATCGATTGTGTTAGTGATTTGAGCTCCGTTCTAGTTGTGAACTCGTTGTGCTTCATTTTGAGCTCAAGTCTTGGCTTGTGTGCGTGTGTGTGCTGTGGATTTGTGTGTGTTGCTCCCCAACCTTACTCTTGTGCTTTCATTGTGATCTTTGTTGTAAGGGCGAGAGACTCCAACTTGTGGAGATTCCTCGCAAATGGGAAAAGAAATAAGGAAGACAAACTGTGGTATTCAAGTTGATCATTGGATCACTTGAAAGGGGTTGAGTGCAACCCTCGTCCATTGGGATGCCACAACGTGGAAGTAGGCAAGTGTTACTTGGCCGAACCACGGGATAAAATCGTGTGTCTCTTGTGTGCCTTCTATTTGATTATCTGTGTTCACAAGAACTAACTTCAAGCTACTTAGCCGTTCTAACTTTCATAATCAAGTTTTGTGGCTATTAGTGTTGAATTTTACAGGATCACCTATTCACTCCCCCTAGGTGCTCTCAATTGGTATCAGAGTCGTTCTCTTCACGTAAGGGACTAATCGCCCGAAGAGATGGATCCTAAGGGAAAGGGGATGGTGGTCAACAACAAGGAAAAGGAGTCCTTCCTCAACGAGCCTAGAGACGACAAGCCCACTGACTCTGGCTCAAGTCACAAGAAGAAGGACGGGAAGAAGAAGAGGCGCATCAAGAAGATCGTCTACTACGACAGCGATGGATCTTATTCTTCACCAAGAGACGACGACGATGATGATCCTTCTTCAAAGAAAAAGACGGTTAATCAAAATTACTCTTTTGACTATTCTCGCATGCCATACAATACAAATGCACATCTACTCTCTATTCCACTAGGAAAACCTCCACACTTTAATGGAGAGGACTACTCATTTTGGAGTCATAAAATGCGTAGTCATCTATTTTCTCTTCATCCTAGCATTTGGGAAATAGTGGAAAATGGGATGCATTTTGATAGCACTGATAACCTTGTATTCATTAATGAACAAATTCATAAGAATGCCCAAGCTACTACTGTTTTGTTAGCTTCGCTTTGCAGGGATGAATACAATAAAGTTAGCGGCTTGGACAACGCCAAGCAAATCTTGGATACCCTCAAGATCTCACATGAGGGAAATAATGCCACCATGATCACAAAGATGGAACTAGTGGAAGGCGAGCTGGAGAGGTTTGCCATGATCAGGGGAGAAGAGCCAACTCAAACATACAACCGGCTCAAGACCCTGGTCAACAAGATTAGGAGCTATGGAAGCACAAGATGGACAGACCACGACGTCGTCCGACTAATGCTAAGGTCATTTACTGTAATTGACCCCCATCTTGTCAACCTTGTTTGTGAGAATCTCAGGTACACCAAGATGACGCCCGAGGAGATTCTTGGGAAGTTTGTGAGCGGGCGCATGATGGTGAAGGAGGCTCGATATGTGGACGATGCACTAAACGGTCCACTACCCGTCTACGAGCCTCAACTTGTGGCACTTAAGGCTACTAGCAGCAGGGATACGCTACCAAGCAAGGTGGCACAAGTAGAGGCCGCGGGTCTCAGCGAAGATGAGATGGCGCTTATCATCAAGCGCTTCAAGACCACATTGAAAGGACGCAAGGAGTACCCCAACAAGAACAAAACAAGGGGAAAACGCTCCTGCTTCAAATGCGGTAAGACTGGTCATTTCATAGCACAATGCCCCGATAATGATGATGACCAGGAACAAGAAAAGCACGGGAAGAGGGAGAAGAAGTGAAATGTTGTGTTCTAAATTATCTGCTTGCCATGAAACTGTGTCTAGTTTAAAGAGTGTTAATGATGATTTAAATGCTAAGCTAGAGGAAGCAAATAAATCTAGTTCATGTGTAGAGCATGTGAGTATTTGTAATAGATGTAAGGATTTTGATATTAATGCTTGTAATGAACATCTTGCATCCATTACTAAATTAAATGATGAGGTGGCAAGTCTTAATGCTCAACTTAAGACTTGCAAGGTTCATTTTGATAAGTTAAAATTTGCTAGGGATGCCTACACCATTGGTAGACACCCCTCAATTAAGGATGGACTTGGCTTTCGAAAGGAAGCCAAGAACTTAAGAAGCCAAAAGGCTCCATTCCCAACAAGGAGAAAGGGAAAGCCCCTATGGCTAGTAGTACTCAAGGGAATCATGTTTTCATGTATAATGATAGAAAATTTTCTAGGAATGCTCATTATAATAGGAGTTATTATCATGATGCCATTAATTCACATGCTATGATTGCCTCTAGCTCTACTTTTGTGCATGGTAGGCCTAGGAAAAGTAATGTTGTGCATCATGTGACTAGGAGAGTATGTAATGAACCTTCTACCATTTACTATGCTTGCAATACTTCATTTGCGCTCTTATGTAAAAATGAAAAAGTAGTTGCTAGAAAGTTGGGATCCAAATGCAAGGGAGACAAGACTTGTATTTGGGTTCCAAAGGCTATTGTGACTAACCTTATAGGACCCAACAAGAGTTGGGTACCTAAAACCCAAGTGTAAATTACCTTGCAGGTTTATGCATCCGGGGGCTCAAGCTGGATTATCGACAGCGGATGCACAAACCACATGACGGGAGAGAAGATGTTCACCTCCTACGTCAAGAACAAAGATTCCCAGGATTCGATCATCTTTGGAGATGGGAACCAAAGCAAGGTTAAAGGATTGGGGAAGATAGCCATTTCATCTGAGCACTCTATTTTAAATGTATTCTTAGTAGAATCATTAGGGTATAATCTCCTGTCTGTAAGTCAATTGTGCCACATGGGCTACAATTGTTTGTTTACAAATGTTGATGTTTCTATCTTTAGAAAGAGTGATGGTTCATTAGCTTTTAAGGGCGTATTAGACGACAAACTCTACTTAGTTGATTTTTCGAAAGAGGAGGTCGATCTAGATGCATGCTTAATAGCTAAGACTAGCATAGGCTGGCTGTGGCATCGCCGTCTAGCACATGTTGGGATGAAGAACCTTCATAAACTTCTAAAGGGAGAACATGTGTTAGGACTAACCAATGTCTGCTTCGAAAAAGATATACCTTGTACAGCTTGTCAGGCAGGAAAACAAGTGGGAAACACTCATCACAACAAGAATGTGATGACTACATCAAGACCACTGGAGCTTCTTCACATGGACCTCTTCGGACCCGTCGCCTACCTTAGCATCCGGGGAAGTAAGTATGGTCTTGTAATTGTAGACGACTTTTCCCGCTTCACTTGGGTGTTCTTTTTGCAAGATAAATCAGAAACCCAAGGGACCCTAAAGCGATTTCTAAGGAGGGCTCAAAACAAATTTGAGCTCAAGGTGAAAAAGATAAGGAGCGACAACGGGTCCGAATTCAAGAACTTACAAGTTGAGGAGTATCTTGAAGAGGAAGGTGTCAAGCACGAGTTCTCCGCCCCTTACACACCACAGCAAAATGGTGTGGTAGAAAGAAAGAACAGGACGCTCATCGACATGGCGAGGACAATGCTTGGAGAATTCAAGACTCCCGAGTGGTTTTGGTCGGAAGATGTGAACACAGCTTGCCACGCCATAAATTGGCTCTATCTACATCATCTCCTCAAGAAGACCTCCTACGAACTCCTTACCGGTAACAAACCCAATGTATCTTACTTCCGTGTATTTGGGAGCAAATGCTACATTCAGGTGAAGAAAGGTAGACATTCCAAATTTGCTCCCAAAGTTGTAGAAGGGTTTTTACTAGGGTATGACTCAAATACAAATGCGTATAGAGTCTTCAACAAATCATCGGGTTTGGTTGAAGTCTCTAGCGACGTTGTATTTGATGAGACTAATGGCTCTCCAAGAGAGCAAGTTGATCTTGATGATATAGATGAAGATGATGTTCCGACGGCCGCAATACGCACCATGGCGATTAGAGATGTGATACCACAGGAACAACAAGAGCAAGATCAACCTTCTTCCTCAACGGTGGTGCATCCCCCAACTCAAGATGATGGACAGGTTCATCAAGAAGAGGCATGTGATCAAGGGGGAGCACAAGAAGAACAAACTATGGAGGAAGAAGCACCACTAGCCCCTCCAACTCAAGTCCGAGCGACGATTCAAAGAAATCACCCCGTCGATCAGATTCTAGGTGACATAAGCAAGGGAGTAACTACTCGCTCAAGATTAGCTATTTTTTGTGAGCAATACTCGTTTGTCTCTTCTATTGAGCCTTTCAGGGTAGAAGAGGCCTTGCAAGATCCGGACTGGGTGTTGGCCATGCAGGAAGAGCTCAACAACTTCAAGAGGAATGAAGTCTGGAGCCTAGTGCCATGTCCAAATCAAAACGTTGTAGGAACCAAGTGGGTGTTCCGCAACAAGCAAGACGAGCACGGAGTGGTGACAAGAAACAAGGCTCGACTTGTGGCAAAAGGTTATGCCCAAGTCGCATGTTTGGATTTCGAGGAGACTTTTGCTCCTGTGGCTAGGCTAGAGTCTATTAAAATATTATTAGCCTATGCCGCTCACCACTCTTTCAGGTTGTTTCAAATGGATGTGAAGAGAGCTTTCCTCAACGGGCCAATAAAGGAGGAGGTGTACGTGGAACAACCCCCTGGCTTTGAGGATGACAGGTACCCCGACCATGTGTGTAAGCTCTCTAAGGCGCTCTATGGACTTAAGCAAGCCCCAAGAGCATGGTATGAATGCCTTAGAGATTTCTTAATTGCTAATGCTTTCAAGGTTGGGAAAGCCGATCCCACTCTTTTCACTAAGACTTGTGACGGTGACCTTTTTGTGTGCCAAATTTATGTCGATGACATAATATTTGGTTCTACTAATTAAAAGTCTTGTGAGGAGTTTAGCAGGGTGATGACTCAAAAGTTTGAGATGTCAATGATGGGCGAGTTGAACTACTTCCTTGGGTTCCAAGTGAAGCAAATCAAGGATGGCACCTTCATCTCCCAAACGAAGTACACTCAAGATCTTCTCAAGTGGTTTGGGATGAAGGACGCCAAGCCCGCAAAGACACCGATAGGAACCGACGAACATGTCGACCTCAACAAAGGAGGTAAGTCCGTTGATCAAAAGGCATACCGGTCTATGATAGGGTCGTTACTTTATTTATGTGCTAGTAGACCGGATATTATGCTTAGCGTATGCATGTGTGCTAGATTTCAATCCGACCCAAGGGAATGTCACCTTGTGGCCGTTAAGCAAATTCTTAGATATTTAGTCTCTACGCCTTGCTTCGGGATCTGGTATCCAAAGGGGTCTACCTTTGACTTAATTAGATATTCAGACTCCGATTATGCTGGATGCAAGGTTGATAGGAAGAGTACATCAGGGACGTGCCAATTCCTAGGAAGGTCCCTGGTGTCTTGGAGTTCAAAGAAACAAACCTCCGTTACCCTATCCACCACTGAGGCCGAGTATGTCGCCGCAGGACAGTGTTGCGCGCAACTACTTTGGATGAGGCAAACCCTCCGGGACTTTGGCTACAATCTGAGCAAAGTCTCACTCCTATGTGACAATGAGAGTGCAATCCGCATGGCGGATAATCCTGTTGAACACAGTCGCACTAAGCACATAGACATCCGACATCACTTTCTGAGAGACCACCAGCAAAAGGGAGATATCGAGGTGTTCCATATTAGCACCGAGAACCAGCTAGCCAATATCTTTACTAAGACATTAGATGAGAAAACATTTAGCAGGCTGCATAGTGAGCTAAATGTTTTGGATTCGCGTAACTTGGATTGATTTATAGCATACATGTGTTTTATGCCTTTGATCACGTTACATTATGCATTTATGTGATTTATTGCTTATTTATGGTGCTCAAGTTGTGCAAGGGATCCCCGGACCTCACAAGTCCATGTGTGAATGATGCACATATTTAGGGGGAGAAGTGTCACAACTTGACCCTTTGAGACTAACCTTTGTGTTTAAGTGTACTTGATATAGTCTCAAAGGTGGATTGAAAGGGAAAGGTGAACTTGGACCATGCAAAGACTTCCACTGCACTCCGGTATTAGTGTACTCACCTCCAAGTTCATTCTTATGCTTTTATTGCCTTTTGCTCTTAATTGACAATTTTTGGTGAGGCAATGGGGTTAAAAGGCCACAAATGATCCCGTTTTGGTGTTTGATGCCAAAGGGGGAGAAATTAAGGCCAAAGCAAATGGATCAGCTACCACTTGTGAATTTTGAAAACAATAGAGTTAGAACTTTTTAATTTGTCAAAATACTACTATTATTGCAAAATTTGGTCTCTTGTGGGGAGAATTTATGATTATGGGAAAAAGGGGGAGTTTTTGGATCTTGATCATTGTAACTCTTGGAGTATCTCTCTTTATGCCCAAACAAGTGAGTTTGACTTAGAGATAGGAAAATGAATTTGATTTGCAAAAACAAACCAAGTGGTGGCAAAGAATGATCTAAATATGCCAAATTAGAATCAAAAACAATTTGGTCTTCAATTTGAATCGATGTTGCATGTTTTGCATTGCTTTTTGATGTGTTGGCATAAATCACCAAAAAGGGGGAGATTGAAAGGGAAATGTGCCCTTGGGCCATTTCTATAATATTTTGGTGATTAAGTGTCCAACACATAGTGAGTGAGATATTATGTGCCAAACAAGCAAAAGACGCAAATCATGTAACAAGGTACGTTTCTAGACTTAGTACATTGTTTTGAGTACTAACATATATTGTCTAAGTGCTAGAAACAGAGAAAAGAAAAGAAGAAAAGGATTGCAAGTGACTTGGCTCTGTACAGCCGAAGTCCAGCTCAGTCTGGCACACCGGACTGTCCGGTGGTGCACCGGACAGTGTCCGGTGCGTCAGGCTGGCCTCCGGTAAACATGCCGCTCTCGGGAGAATTTGGCGGCGTACGGCTATAATTCACCGAACTGTCCGGTGGTGCACCGGACTGTCCGGTGAGCCAACGGCCGCCAGCGCAACGGTCGGCCGCGCAATCCGCGGGCGACGCGTGGCCCGCACCAACGGTCGGCAAGGGGCACCGGACTGTTCGATGTGCACCGGACAGTGTCCGGTGCGCCAACTGCCATGAATCTACAACGGTCGTCTGCGCCAGAATAGGAAGGAGATCGCGCACCGGACATGAACATTGGCTGTCCGGTGGTGCGCCGGACTTTCCGGTGCGCCACCCGACAGAAGGCAAGAATAGCCTTCCTTGTTGGCCTCCAACGGCTCCTAGCTGCCTTGGGGCTATAAAAGGGACCCCTAGGCGTATGGAGGAGCAACCCAAGCATTCACTAAGCATTCTAAGTCTCCCACACTCCGTCTCCGCACACTTGATCGATTGTGTTAGTGATTTGAGCTCCGTTCTAGTTGTGAACTCGTTGTGCTTCATTTTGAGCTCAAGTCTTGGCTTGTGTGTGTGTGTGTGTTGCGGATTTGTGTGTGTTGCTCCCCAACCTTACTCTTGTGCTTTCATTGTGATCTTTGTTGTAAGGGCGAGAGACTCCAACTTGTGGAGATTCCTCGCAAATGGGAAAAGAAATAAGGAAGAAAAACCATGGTATTCAAGTTAATCATTGGATCACTTGAAAGGGGTTGAGTGCAACCCTCGTCCATTGGGACGCCACAACGTGGAAATAGGCAAGTGTTACTTGGCCGAACCACGGGATAAAATCCCGTGTCTCTTGTGTGCCTTCTATTTGATTATCTGTGTTCACAAGAACTAACTTCAAGCTACTTAGTCGTTCTAATTTTCATAATCAAGTTTTGTGGCTATTAGTGTTGAATTTTACAGGATCACCTATTCACCCCCCTCTAGGTGCTCTTAGGCCTCTCGGAGCCGCGGTTCTTCTTCTTCTTCTTTTTGTCGTCCTGAGCGACGGCACCCGAGCCTCCCATTTGGGCAACCCCAATCTATGGTGCCGAGTGCCATGCACGGCCCTCGGTGGCCCTGGCGCACTTGTCGGCCAGAGCAAAGAGCGTGGTGACAGTTTCCACGTCATGTGTGGCCAACTTCTCCAGCATCTTTTCATCACGCACCCCCTGGCGGAAAGCGGTGATGATGGAAGCATCGGAGATATGGGGTATAGTTCCTCGTACCCTGGTGAAGCGAGAGATGAAGGTCCGGAGAGTTTCCCCGGGCTCCTGCCTTACTGCATGGATGTGAGCCTCCACGCCATGCCGCTGAAATGCACTGGCGAAGTTCGCTGCGAACCACGCACAGAGCTCTTTCTAGGAGTAGATTGATCCTGGGGTAAGGTTTATGAGACAAGTCCGGGCAGGCCCAGACAAGGCAACATGAAAATATGTTGCCATTACGGCGGTGTCTCCACCCGCTGCCATAATGGCGGTGACGTAAACCTGCAAGAATTCCGACGGGTTGGACGTACCATCGTACTTTTTCGGCAGGTGCGGCCGAAACTTGGATGGCCAGGTCGCCGCACGGAGATGATCCGCGAGTGTGACGCAGCCCACGCCGGCCAAAGGGACGCCCGCCTGGAACCGAGCGCCCACTAGGGTTTGCGGTGCTACCGCAGCAAAGTCTTGATCGAGGTTGCGACCCTCGATGTTTAGCCGGCGCTCACACGCCCTCTCTAGAGAGACTCGAGCGTCTTCTCCCGCACGCCTGTGGTTGAGCTCTGCTCGGAGGTTGTCGGTCTGTGCACCCCTCACAGAGGGCGAGCGCACAGACGCCGTCTCCTCATGTTGGCACCAGGATGGCCGTGGCCTAGACCTGGTCGAGCCAGAGTGCGCCATGCCGAGCAGTCGGTCGACGTCGTCACGCCACTGCTTCATGGCCCCCGGTGAGGCCGTGGAGCTTGGAGGGTGGCGCAGCAACTCCCTGGCCGTAGACAATGCCCCCAGAGCAGCCCTCGACGGAGTCCGAGATGTCTGCGCGGTTGTATGCTGCTGCGCAGCGTGTACAGCAGCAGTGCCCGGCACTGGGCGGTTGGGAACTCGAGGCGTGGAAGAAGCAGCTTCCTCCTCCACCAGGAAATCCTCCGAAGTCTCGACGCGGTGCTCAACGATTTGCACCATCATGCTGAGCAAGAAAACAAGCAAAAACCTAAAGCCTAGCCCCCTACCTGGCGCGCCAAATGTCGGAGAGAAAATTCTCCGGTCGGGTGGCGGAACACCCCCCCAAATCCTAAGATGAGGAGGGGCCTAAGCGTTTTGCCTATCTACTAAGCGATGAACGAACACAAGAACACACAAGGGTTTAGAGTGGTTCGGGCCGCCGGAGCGTAATACCCTACTCCACTATGTGATGTATTGAGCTTGAGAGCTTGTATGAACTTGTGAGTCAGAGAGTCTAAATGTGTCTGAGTGAGCCTGAGTCTATCTTGTAACGTTGCGTGCCTCCCCTTTTATAGCTAAAGGGGGGCACGTACAAGGGTGCTGAGCCTCGACATGCGGGCCCAGGGACATAACGGATGTAATACTTGGAGCCACTAATGCTAGTTGCTAGTGCAATCTCCTTGCGCCCTGATATCCGCGGTCTGTGTAGCATTGGTGTGCAGCGGAAGCTTCCCTGGTAACGTACGAGTGATGCCGCGGCACGGTTGTACTGCCTGCCACCGGAATGGACAGGCACACTACCTGCAGGATGGCCTGGTTGCTGCCCGTCAGCGGAGTGGATATGGCTCATTTAATGCTGAGGCGGCACATCACCTGCCAGCGGAGTGGACATGACTCATTTAATGCTGAGGCGGCACATCGCTTGCCAGTGGAGTGGACAGGCAGCACGCCTTATCCGCATTAAATGCAGAGGCCGCGCGGCCCAGAGGCCTTTCGTCTGGCTCCGCCCGCTGGCTTACGTCACGGGCAGTAGGCCACGTGGCAGCATCGGGTCTCCGCCTGAGTGGGGAGTGGGAGCGCACGCGGTATGGTCCGGACACGTGTCAGCACCGGACCCACGCCTGGCCTTGATTAAGGTCTGGGTACTCCTTCTCCTAGAATCCCGGGACCTTGTTGTGAGTGACCCGGACCCCACACAGGGAGGTCCGGGACCCGTCCCAGGGTCCGGTCTGTACCCGCGGAGGTCTTGACCTTGCCCGAAGGTCCGAGCTGTGTATCTAGGGGTCCAACACTTTTCCATGAGGGTCCAGACCCACTATTGACACCTTGGAGTATATCGTCTTATCTGGCCACGTGGTGGCCCTGGAGCTGTCCACGTGGTGGGGTCGGGTGCTGTTCACCACGTGACTAGAGATAGCCACGCGGGGACCGTGTCTTCATACTGTAGTAAGGGGTACCCCTGATTCAGGGTACCGACAGTGGTGATGACTTAGATTGGCCATCATTTAACGTTGTGATGTTAGATGTCTCTTTAGATATGTCTGGATAGGGCTCTTAGACTTTCATTTTCTCGTTGGCTCTAAGTCATGTAATAAGTTTGGATCCTAGACCATATTCCGCATTTATGTTCCTATTTCTTAATGAAATAGAGGAAACCCCTTTCTGTTAAAAAATGTTCTCCATCCCAAATTATTTATTTTAGTTATTGATTTTTATGTCTATATTCAAATAGATAATGATAAATCTACATATATATACAAAACGCATACGTCAATTATTGTATGAACCTAATAATAGTCTAAAACAAATTTTAATTTAGGACAGAGGAGTAGTTAAGAACAATTTTTAATTAGATCGCTAAATATATTCACATTTTATTTTGGATGTATAACTAATCGAATATAAAAAACAAGATATGCTTTTATGGAGCAACGACATATAAAAATTGCTGAGATAAAAATATATCAATAAATAACAATTTAGAAATTGGATTTTTGAAAAACATTGTAAATGATATTACATACTATTTGGATACTTAGGTCATATTTGTTTCAGATATAATCTGGTGAGATTATACAATCCAACATAAATAATCTAATGGGTAAACAAACACCTAGATTAATAGGTTCAGGTTATATAATCTAATAACTAGATTATGATAAGCTTATAATCTCCTTAAGAGTAGCTTATTTCATATTATATATAGCAAAAAAACCTACACATGTGTCGGCGTTTCGACCCCGGGGTCCCTGAACCGACGAGTAAATTTGTCGCTGCGCGTCCCAGCCCAGATGGGTTGGCGCGAGATGGAACACAAGGTGGAAAACACGGCTCGTGTTATCCCGCGCCAGGGGTGTGTGCTCGTAGTAGGGGTTACAGGCATTCGCGCGAGAGAGAGAGAGAGAGAGTGAGCCTGTTCGTCAGCTCGTTCCCCGCGCGACCCTCCTGCATGAAGGCCCTGGACCTCCCTTTTATAGATGCAAGGAGAGGGTCCAGGTGTACAATGGGGGGTGTAGCTAGGCACTAACGTGTCTAGCAGAGAGGTGCCTGAGCCCTGTGTACATGCCAACGTGGCTGTTGGAGAGGTGCTAGAGCCCTGTGTACGCGGTAACGTGGCCGTCGGAGAAGTGCCGGAGCCCTGTAGAAGCATAGCTGCCGGTGCTGCTGGGATCTTGCTGACGTCTCCTTGCTTTCGTAGGGGGCTGAGAACCACCGTCGTCATGGACGCACGCGGGGAGCCATCATTACTTGTTACCGGGGCGAGCCAGATGGGACGCCGGTCTTGTTCCCCGTAGCCTGAGCTAGCTAGGGGTAGGGTAATGATGTATCCCCCATGGCGCGGTCGGTCCGAGCCCAAGGTCGGGCGAGGCGAAGACTTCTCCCGAGGCCGAGGCCGGGGTCGGGCGAGGACATGATCCTCCCGAGGCCGAGGTTGAGGCCGAGCCCTAGGGTCGGGCGAGGCGGAGACCACCTTCCGAGGCTGAGGTTGAGGCCGAGCCCTGGGGTCGGGCGAGGCAAAGACCTCCTCCCGAGGTCGAGACCTAAGGTCAGGCGAGGCGGAGCTTCCTGTTGCGCCTGAGGCTGAACTTGCTGTTGTCAGCCTTGCCCGGGTGGCTGGCACAACAGTCGAAGCGGGGTGAGCGGCGCTGTTTTCCTGTCAGGCCGGTCAGCGAAAGGGCGAAGTGACTGCGGTCACTTCGACCTTGCCGACTGAGGCACACGTGTCAGGATAAGGTGTCAGGCGATCCTCTCATTGAATGCGCCTGTGATACGGTCGGTTGGAGAGGCGATTTGGCCAAGGTTGCTTCTCAACGAAGCCTGCCCGGGTTGGGCCTCGGGCGTGTCGAGGGTGCGCCCACTGCCTGAGGAGGCCCTCAGGCGAGACGTAACTTCGTCCGGAACTACAGTTCCCGCCCGAGGCTAGGCTTGGGCGAGCCAAGATTGCGCCCCTTGGGTAGACGAAGCCTTGACCTGAATCGTGCCCATCTGCAGCTTGTGCTGATGGTGGTTACCAGCCGTGTTTAGGAGTGTTGGGGGTACCCCTAATTACGGTAACCAACAACATGGTTACGTACATAAAAATTCTAAAATATGTCATCATTTTCTTTTATTCGATCAGCCAAACCCCTTCCGGTACTTCATCCCACCGGCGCTTCCTCCAACTACAGCCCCCTTCCTCTAGCCCGCCTCACCCTTCCCTATCGCGATGCCCCTCCATCCTGCCGTCTCCTTCCTCCATCCCTCTGCTCCCATCTTCTATCATGCTGTCCCTTCCCTATCATTTTCTCCAACCCGCTGCCACACATTTGCCGAGGACGTCACCCCCTTCCTCTCTCTCTCCATCCCGTCGCCCAACCTTAAGCATCTCCTTCCCGCCGCTAAGCTCGCTATAGCCGAGGTCGTCGCCCCAGCGTAGCTGCTTAGGACATCGCATCCTGCACATAGCCAAGGACGTTGGCCTTCTGTCCATAGTTATCTCTAGGCGCGGCCTCAACCCCACGCCTGGGACACGCACTAGCTAGTAGCTAGCCTTCAAACGGGCTAGTTCCAGTATGAAGCTTGTTCGGCTGTCCCGTAGGCGTAGCTGTTGCAGCTGCAATCCATAGAGAAAAAATATTGTAGAAGTCGCAATCATAGCCACAAGCTGGCGTTGCTAGTGTTAGTGACGAGAGTGAGTTTGTGTGCGAGGAGGGGAGAGAGAAAGAGGTGGGAGGGATGGAGTGGAAGTGGAGTGATGACATGTACTTGGAGCATACTAGCTAGCAGAACTCGGCTTCACAATTAGCATCCTTCTTCAGTTTCTTCCGTATTTGCTGCTTTCTTATACAAGCAGTCAGTAGCCACTACTGCTACAGAAGGACTTGGAGCATGCATGAATGCACATGAAAACATAGTCAAATAGTTGAATGAGTGCTTATTTGTATTATTCCGATAGAATATCATAACTGCAAAAAAATGACTATGAATAAAGGTATTATTGTCTTTATATCTCATAGATTAATAATATGCATCTAAATAATCTAGGCAACCAAACATCTTCATACAAATTATAATCTCGACAAATTATAATCAGAATTATATAATGTATAAGTTGAAACAAAGAAGCCCTTGAGGCCTTGTTTAGATGCATGGAAATTGAGGAACATATAATCACTTGCTAGTCATCTTTGACTAGCAAGGGATTATATGCCCCTCAATCCTCGTCGATATTCACATATCAAGTAAGCTCTAATATCTAAAAGCTAGTGAACATCACTAATAACTTATCTCAACTAAAGGGCTAATAGATGAGTTATTTTTTATTAAAAATCCAGTCTTCTACTAGTTATTACCCAACTAGACAAACTGATTCAAATAATTAGGTTACTTTTTAGCTTCAACTATGAAGGAAACAGGTGACGCCTAAGAGGGGGGGTGAATTAGGACTTCTAAAACTTTTACTAAACTAGGCCACAATTAAATCCCTAGAGCAAAACCTATGCAAATAATCAAAACTAGAATGTGCAAACTAGGTTTTGTCTAAGTGTTGCTATCTCTACCGCAAAGGCTAAGTTTCAATCTACACTAAATAAGTATGACAATAAGATTGAAACTTAAATGCTTAATATAAATGCGGAATGTAAAGAGCTAAGTAGAGAAGCAAACTCTCGTGGATGACGCCGGTATTTTTATCGAGGTATCCGGAACCACGCAAGGTCCCGACTAATCCTCGTTGGTGCCCCTACGCAAAGGGAAGCCCACGCGAGGGCCAAGCACCACGGTCGAGTAACTCCGTAGAGAGCCACGGGCCTTCTCCACGCGCAAGTGGTGCTCCGCTTCCGGCTCCTCTCGGACGCTCCCCGCCGTCTCCACTATCGAGCTTCCGGCCGAAACGCCGTGGGCCTCGTTCCCTCCGGTACATGGTGGCGGCCGTGACACAAACGCGGTTGTCACGGTCTCGCAAGACTCTCGCCCCACTCGGTACAATTACAATGACTCACGCAAGAGCCGAGGGGTTGTGAGGTTTATCTAAACTCACTCAACAATCTAGGGTTCACCTAGAGCAAGCGCTAAAGCGGTCTAACTAACCTAAGCACTTCGCAAAGCACCTACGCTAATCACCGAGTGATTCTATTAAGCACTTGGGTGTTTGAGCTCTTGGAAATGTGCACTATATGCCTTAGTATGTTGCTTGGGCTCTCACACATGAGAATGGCCGGTTGGGGTGGTATTTATAGCCTCCACACCCCCAACTAGCCGTTGGACAGAAAGCAGCAGCTTTCTGCCGTCGGGTGCACCGGACAGTCCGGTGCACCACCGGACACTGCACAGTAGATGTCCGGTGCACGCCACGTCAGCCGACCGTTGGCGCCTGTAGCAGTCGACCGTTGGATCCGACCGTTGCCGTCTGCCCGTTGGCACACCGGACAGTCCGGTGCTACAGCCAGAGAGCGCCTGTCTGCGGCCTCTCTGCGCAGACTGTCCGGTGCCTCACCGGACAGTCCGGTGCACACCGGACACCAATGTCCGGTGCGCCACCAGGCGCTGGCTGACAGCCCTTATCTTGGAT
This sequence comes from Zea luxurians, assembly GCA_029449295.1. Lineage (NCBI taxonomy): Eukaryota > Viridiplantae > Streptophyta > Magnoliopsida > Poales > Poaceae > Zea > Zea luxurians. The sequence goes on from JAOPSE010000924.1 coordinate 26,101, forward strand.
TTCTTCGCTGATTTCTTCGGCCTTCTTTGTTCTTGAGTATTGGACTCCTATGTATCTTTTTATGTCTTCTTTTGAGGTGTTGCATCCTCATTGCCTTGGTCCAATTCTCTTCGCATCCTGTGAACTACAAACACAAACACTAGAAAACTTATTAGTTCACGGATTGTGTTGTTCATCAAACACCAAAACTCAATTAGCCAAATGGCCCGGGGTCCATTTTCCTTACAATCTCCCCCTTTTTGGTGATTGATGACAACACAACCAAAGCAAGCAAATAATACAAGTATTTGAATGAAAATATGCATTTTACTTGCTAAGATGCATGATTGTCCCCACAATGTGATATTATGGACTTAAGCCTCCCCCTAACTCCATAATTCACTTACTTCCTATTTTTGGACCAAATAACCAAAACCACTTAAAAAGCCATTTGTAGATATAAAATTTTAAATTGGTGGTGTTTGGTGTTTGATAAATTTTTCATTGCTTTGGTCCCTAAACTTCTCCCCCTTTGGCATCAACCACCGAAAAGGAAGACATTAAAAGCATGTAGGAAGTAAATAACAGCTTGCCCTCAACAAGAATTTTATCAAATGATACCACTAGAAGGATATTAAATTAAAACATATGAATGATATCAGTTGAAAGGATTACTCCCCCTAAATGAGTGTTCTCTTTAGAAAGAAGTTTCTCCCCCTTTTTAGAGATGAAGAAATACTCCCCCTGACAGAGATCCTCTACTTAGGAAAAAGCATGTGAAAATTAGAGGTGCAAGACATGATTTGAAAAGACTGACTTCCCTTATGCATAGGTAACAGAATATGAGTTAACTACTTATGCATTTTTGGCAACACGGAAGCATATGATATGAAATATAGTCTAATCAAATATTGGAGAAGACATGTAAATGATACTGAATGTAGTCTCAAAAGATACCAATTGGAGATCAATGGCGAGCTTGAGAGACATGAGAGTTCTTGGAGATTTTGCAGTGGAAGATTGTTGTCTTTCTCCGGGGACTTCATTTTCCTTACAATGAGACTATCACATGAAATAGACTTGAAAAGGTGTTAGTCTCAAAGTGTTAGATTATAGAGTAACCTCCCACTAAAGGTGTGCATACAAGTTTTGAATACTTGTAGGAGACACGCACTTTGATTTGATATCAAGAGGGGCAAATTATCCATAATCCAAACTTTGGCACATATAAGTTAAATGATACAATTTGTAGAAATCAAAATTTTCAATTGATGCATCATTTACTATGGAATGATATAGAAGCTATGTGCCGTGCTTAAATAAACATTTTAAGCCATGTAGGTTTGCTTAAGTATATGAATTAAAACCAAGCAATCCTACCATATGATTTACCTAGTATGCATGATTTTAAACAAAAGTACATAACAAATGTAATACTAGGCAAGAGAGGTAAACTAGATAAAAGATAAATAGATACGCATATCTAAAGACGAAGAATACAATAAAGCTAGTTACCTTAGTCATGGGTGGAAAATTTGGGTCCAAAATTTTCACTAACACACTTGGCAATTAACTTGATCCAATATGATGTATCCCATGATATACATCCCAAATTTGCCAAGTCTCCAAATTTCCCGCAGCCTTTGGTCCACTCACTTCCCTTTCGGGATCCAAACTTTCTTGGTGCTTTTCATGGTTGAAATTATCTCCTTTGGCACCCAGATGCGTTTGGCCCCCTTTCCTTTGTTGGCTTGCTTGTTAGCCTTGATTGCTATCACCTTTCCGTTCTTTTTCTTCTTGATCAAATATGGTGTAGCATCCTTTTTGTTCACCTTTTTGATGTAGGTGTTGGAGATTTTGCTTGATGGGTTTTGCTTGAGCTTTTGCCTTTGTTTATCCCCGGTCATCGCCTTGCATTGGAAAGACTTGTGGCCTTCCATGTGGCATAGCCTACAAATCACAATTTCTCCCTCTACAGGCTTGTTCACTCCCGCAGTGGTGTTATCATGTGGAGGTCGGATTTGTTTGGCTTTGCCTTTCTTGTCATACAAAGCCTTGCCAAGGCGAGCCACTTCTTGCTTTAATTGTTCATTTTCCTTTGCAACCTCATCCGAACATGTCTCTACAACAATATTCTCAACAACGACTTGGTTGCAGGGGTTAGAATCGTCAATTAAATCAAAGCAGGAAGTAGAAGCATCTTTCTTAATTATTTCAGGTATTTCAACTAAAGATGTTGCTGGGGTGTTACCAATGTTTTCTAGCTTAGTAGTTAGCTCATTATTGTGTATGCTAAGAATTTCCATTTTCTCTAGCAAATTTTCAATAGCTTCTTGGGAGCTAGCTAACTTAGCCTTAAGTTTTTCATTCTTCTTAATAAGGTTGTCATCGGTAGCAGTGGATGGAGCACTAGATTCTAATAGCTCAATTTTAGTTGTTAGCTCACTATTTAAGTTTGCAAAAGTTTCAAATTTTTCTAGCAAACCTTTGTAATCATTTTGAGAGCTAACCAACTTATTTTTCAAAGTTTTAAGCTGAGCTTTTTGCTTAGTGCAAACATCCTGGAAAAATTCTACGGCTTCCGCAAGCTCATCTAGAGAGGGCTTTCCCTCCCCTTCATCATCACTACTACTTTCATCACTAGAGGATGGAATGCTTTTGTTACCTCTTGCCATAAGGCATTTGTGTGATGACCGTGATGATCGTGACGAGGACCGGTGGCTGCGCGTCCTTGGAGGTTCATCTTCACTTGAAGAATCATCCCAAGTTCTAACACTTGTTAGCGCCTTGCCTTTGCTCCTCTCCTTTTTGGGTTTGGCCATATTTGGACAGTTGTCCCTGAAGTGGCCCTTCTCCCCACATGCGAAGCATCCTCTCTTCCTTTGCTTTTTCCTGTCAATGTTAAAGAGAAGATCCTCGACCTGCAGGGGCACACCCATTAGATTAATCTTGCGGATCATCCTCATTACCTTTCCGACGCGTCGGATTGTTTCTTCGTCCTCGGAGGATGATGTGCATGGTTGATTATCTTCATCATCATCACTTTCTTCTTCTTCCTCTTCTTCACTTGAGGAACTTGGAGTGGGAGCCTTCTTTTTGCCCTTCCTTTCATCACATGCAAAAGCATATGGCCTTGAGGAAGTTGGCTCCTCTCCCCGACTCATTTTTCGCGACATCTCAAAGGCCGCGATTTTCCCAATGACAATGGTCGGGGTCATGTTGCTCAAATCCTCCATGTTGTGAAGGATGGTGATGATGCTCCCATATCTTTGTTGTGGTAGCAGGGAGATAATCTTCCTCACAATGTCCGCATCACCTAGCTTATTAATGCTAATAGAATTGAGCTCATTGATAATTAGATTCAAACGAGAATACATGTCTCTAACAAGCTCATCATCTTTCATAGCAAAAGAATTATACTCATTTAAGACTAGGCAATGTTTTTGCTCACGGACATTGGATGTGCCGTCATGGAGCTCATGCAATTTTAGCCAAATCTCATTAGCAGTTTTCAGGGTAAATACTTGATTGAAAATATCCATGCTAAGAGATTCATACAAGCAATTTTTGGCTCTAGCATTTAAATGGATTTCTTTTTCCTCACTCGTGGTGGGTTTCTCGGGATTCTTGAGAGGTTTCATCCCGTCACGAGTGACTCTCCAAACACCTAGATCAACGGCCTCTAGGTAACAAGCCATTCTAGCACTATAATATGGGAAGTTAGTGCCGTCAAAGTGTGGTGGCCTATGGGTATCCATCCCTTCCTCTAAAAAAGCGTCGGCTCTTTTAGCGGTGAAGCTAAAGCGTTTCAAATGAGCCAAACCGGGCTCTGATACCACTTGAAGGAAACAGGTGACACCTAAGAGGGGGGGTGAATTAGGACTTCTAAAACTTTTACTAAACTAGGCCACAATTAAATCCCTAGAGCAAAACCTATGCAAATAATCAAAACTAGAATGTGCAAACTAGGTTTTGTCTAAGTGTTGCTATCTCTACCGCAAAGGCTAAGTTTCAATCTACACTAAATAAGTATGACAATAAGATTGAAACTTAAATGCTTAATATAAATGCGGAATGTAAAGAGCTAAGTAGAGAAGCAAACTCTCGTGGATGACGCCGGTATTTTTACCGAGGTATCCGGAACCACGCAAGGTCCCGACTAATCCTCGTTGGTGCCCCTACGCAAAGGGAAGCCCACGCGAGGGCCAAGCACCACGGTCGAGTAACTCCGTAGAGAGCCACGGGCCTTCTCCACGCGCAAGTGGTGCTCCGCTTCCGGCTCCTCTCGGACGCTCCCCGCCGTCTCCACTATCGAGCTTCCGGCCGAAACACCGCGGGCCTCGTTCCCTCCGGTACACGGTGGTGGCCGTGACACAAACGCGGTTGTCACGGTCTCGCAAGACTCTCGCCCCACTCGGTACAATTACAACGACTCACGCAAGAGCCGAGGGGTTGTGAGGTTTATCTAAACTCACTCAACAATCTAGGGTTCACCTAGAGCAAGCGCTAAAGCGGTCTAACTAACCTAAGCACTTCGCAAAGCACCTACGCTAATCACCGAGTGATTCTATTAAGCACTTGGGTGTTTGAGCTCTTGGAAATGTGCACTATATGCCTTAGTATGTTGCTTGGGCTCTCACACATGAGAATGGCCGGTTGGGGTGGTATTTATAGCCTCCACACCCCCAACTAGCCGTTGGACAGAAAGCAGCAGCTTTCTGCCGTCGGGTGCACCGGACAGTCCGGTGCACCACCGGACACTGCACAGTAGATGTCCGGTGCACGCCACGTCAGCCGACCGTTGGCGCCTGTAGCAGTCAACCGTTGGATCCGACCGTTGCCGTCTGCCCGTTGGCACACCAGACAGTCCGGTGCTACAGCCAGAGAGCGCCTGTCTGCGGCCTCTCTGCGCAGACTGTCCGGTGCCTCACCGGACAGTCCGGTGCACACCGGACACCAATGTCCGGTGCGCCACCAGGCGCTGGCTGACAGCCCTTATCTTGGATTTCTTCGCTGATTTCTTCAGCCTTCTTTGTTCTTGAGTATTGGACTCCTATGTATCTTTTTATGTCTTCTTTTGAGGTGTTGCATCCTCATTGCCTTGGTCCAATTCTCTTCGCATCCTGTGAACTACAAACACAAACACTAGAAAACTTATTAGTTCACGGATTGTGTTGTTCATCAAACACCAAAACTCAATTAGCCAAATGGCCCGGGGTCCATTTTCCTTACAAACTAATAACTAGCTCACTCATCAAACATACTTATCATCATGACACCTTTTAAAAAATGGATGTTCTTGAAAGTTCTTATAGTTGAAAAAAAATAAAAGTCATAGTTTTTTAAGTTATTCGCCCCTAGTTGGCATAACCTCCTTTGACTATTCGACTATAGAGGGGGAGTAGCGTCCATCATGAGCAGACCATCCGATCACATTGCATAATCAATAGACATTGTAACACATAGGACATATGATATTATCTTGCATTGATAGCTTAAACATGTCTAAACTCTCGTGTCTTTCATGCATTAACCTTCAGTTCTTGATATCATGATACATGTCCTACATAAATTCATTGCTAAAATTTTCTCAGCACCTTAGTCTTGGTATACTATCTATTAAGAAGTGGGAATCATAAGTTAAGAAGTAAATAAATTGAGAAAGTAAATTTTAAGAATAAGAAAAGTAATATGTGGCCAAAGAGAAGAATGTTAGATTGATCTAACACCTACATACATATATGATCTAAGTTTAGCGCAAGAGAAATGAAGGGAAGATCGCTGCTCTAAGCAGGGAAGAAGAGGAGGAGGAAAGAGCATCTTATGGCCAATATATTGAACACCAATAGTATAATACATTGTTATTTCCTGATAGGTCTCATTGGGAAGATCCCTTTAATCTATCATTGGCATGATCCTTGGAACCCTAGAGAGATGTTGGATGCATTGGGTGTTAGACCCGTTGGATTCCGACGGTAGGGTTTGGGAGTAGACCAATTTTTTTGTCTTCAACCCAGATGACACCAGCGTGTGATCGCAAATATTAGGGTTGATTTGGTGGCAAGAGGATCCCGGGAGGATTGGAGAGGATTGAGGGGGAAATAAACTAATTTCCCCCTCAATCCCCTCCGATCCTCCTAGGATACCGGTTCACCAAATCAGCTCTTAAGGTTATCAGCTGTGAAAGCTGTAAAGAGTACTCTGCCAACATAAAGTTAGATATACAGTAAAAAATGTTGCAACGGTGCATCTTATCGGTTACCCTAAACTTAGGAATACAAAGAAAACGCCATTTACAGAGTCTATACTCTTCTACCCTATCATATGTGTGTCGATCGAGAGCCTTGCTCCACGCATTCCAGACGACATGCACGGCGCAAGGGGGCAGCAACCAACGTGGCGGTAGGGGACAAAAATGATATATCATGTGGTGGTTGGTATATGGTTGAGATAGAGTACCATGACTACTTTAGATTGTGGTATAGGGTAGAGAATCTTGACGACGAGGATAAAATATTCATGTTAGAGTACTAATTTAAAGCAATATGAGTGTGGATAGCCTAACATCCCGAAAGAAAGGCTGGAGGATGTTCTGACGTGGCACTTGGAGAAGTCTGACAGTTTTTTTTCAGTCAGAAGTGCCTACTGGATATTCTTCACCAGTTCACCACTGACTGTAATCTTTTGTCTGGTTAATAAATTTCTCTTTACCTGAAAAAAGTACATCATCCATATCATGTCAACGCACACTGATTACTATCCGGGTTTCGTGTGGCAGGTCTACACAGAACACGCGATGCTTCGTTCGGTTGTTTGGAGGCTGTTGAACAACCGGGTGTCAGGTAGTCACAAAGTACCCGGGCGGGCAGTAGACGCTCCCTTTCTGCAGATTCTCCGGAACAAGATCACAGACAGATCAACATTATATTGGTAGTTATGCAACCCCTCCAACCGCAACTGTTTTGCATCAGCCTCTCCTACCTTGTCTAGTACTAGTAGCAAGTCCAAGCAAGCCTCCACGGCTCCACTGCTATATAAACACTGCCCCCCCCCAGACGCCTCTCTACTCAAATCACAAACCCCGCTACCTCTTAACTCTTCACACGCACACCGTCTCTCAGTCTCAGACCCACGTCGTCAACCATGGTGAGTCCGTGAGTGACATGCTACGCCAGCTTATAGTCGCTAGCCAAGCGCCCAAGCGTATGTTGATACATTCCTGCCACCATTTTCTTTGCGCGCGCCATGCAGGTTGCTGACATGAAGGAGAACGGCGGCGCGGTGTTGGCGGCGGGCGAGAAGGCGCCGCAGGTGGTCGTCAAGCGCGGCGAGCCGACGCTGGTGCCGCCGGCGGAGGCGACGCCGACGGGCGGGCAGTACTACCTGTCCAACCTGGACCAGAACATCGCGGTGATCGTGCAGACGGTGTACTGCTACAAGCCCTCGCCGTCGCCCAGCGCCAGCGCCAGCGGCGACGTGGCGGCCGCGCTCCGCGACGCGCTGGCGCGCGTGCTGGTGCACTACTACCCGCTGGCGGGGCGGCTGGGCGTAAGCCCGGAGATGAAGCTGACCGTGGAGCTGACCGGCGAGGGCGCCGTGTTCGTGGAGGCCGACGCCGCCTGCGAACTCGCCACCGTCGGCGACCTCACCAAGCCCGACCCCGCCGCGCTCGGCCAGCTCGTCTACTCCGTCCCCGGCGCCAAGCACATCCTCGAGATGCCTCCCATGACCGCGCAGGTACGTGCACTAACTGCATCTCTTGCACGTTTCCGGTTGAGTTGGGCGTGTCCCGTCGGGCGGCCGACGAGGTGGCCGGAAAGGGTTGGCTTGTGCCGTTAATGGCAGGCCTGGCTCCGTGGCCCGTGCGCCGTTTTGGTGAAAAGCCCGCGTGGATGCCCGTCCGTCGTCGTCCCACTTTTACTGCCGCCGCGTGCAGCGGCAGCAAAGGAACCGTGGAGTTATTGGTTGGAGGTTGACGGGAGGATGGGGGAGCTGAAAGATGAATTCAATGAGATGCCCCTTTGGTCTTTGCTAGCATGGGAAATTGAAGACCGGAAATGGAAAATTCGCTGGTGGCCTCGTTTGGAAACACGGGCAGGCTCCTCGATTTGTTTCGTGGAATTAACTGCGCTCCAAACCGGTGATAGGGCATCGTCTTGCGAGAAATTGGATGGAAGCATGCGTGTTTTTAGAATTCGTTTCCACAAATAAAATAACCGGTGGTCACTAGGAAAAACGATGAATGCTTTTCTGACCTCTTTCTTATTCCTTTGTTTGCCTCAAATGAATTTTGTGTTATGTTTTCATTTATTTTTCTTAAACAGAATAAATTTCATCCATATTTGAGTCTGTTATTTAAATTTGTCTGGTCCATACTTGGGTTCGGTGATTTAAAACTTGTCGGCTTATTAAGCCAACCGGCACTCGCATTGGTAAAACCCCAGAAACATGAAACATGGCTAAATTGTGCTACTGTACACTTGTCTATATACGCATGCCTGTAGTACTCATCTGATCCAGCAACTGCAACCTTTCTCTATGTATAGTGTTTTTTCAAAGTTTTTTCTTTGTCAATAATTTTGTTGATTTGAAGGTGGGGATGGTTATAGTCGACTGTCGACACATCACACATATAAGTCTGTCTGGTTTTTCCGGTTAGACCGAGACCACTCAAGCACTCTGGTTGCCCGCAAGGAGCAATGACTTGAAATAGTTTTCCCGGTAGTGTCAGATCATCAACCCTTACCTATAAAATCAAACCAAACCACATCACCTTCCCTCTTTTGTCTTCTATATGTACCCACCAGCCACCAATGGAGTGATTTTAGTTTTCTTCCAACTGAAGTTACAAGTAATTAAGTACTTACTTGGTTCCAGTCAATCGTGCATAGAGCTATTCGAAGTCACGTTAAGTTACTCATTCAGTGGGTTAATTGATGTGCAGGTGACAAGGTTCAAGTGTGGGGGCTTCGCACTTGGCCTGGCCATGAACCACTGCATGTTCGACGGCATCGGCGCCATGGAGTTCGTCAACTCGTGGGCCGAGACGGCGCGCGGCGTCGCTGAGCTCACCGTGCCGCCGTTCCTGGACCGCAGCGTCCTGAAGGCGCGCGACCCGCCGGTGCACACCTTCCCGCACCACGAGTTCGCCGAGATCCCGGACGTCTCGGACACGGCGGCGCTCTACGGCGCGCAGGAGCTGCAGTACCGCTCCTTCTGCTTCGACCCGGACCGGCTGGAGCGCGTCCGCGGGCTGGCGCTTGCCGACGGCGCCCTCGGCCGCTGCACCACCTTCGAGGCGCTGTCGGGGCTCGTGTGGCGCGCGCGCACCAAGGCGCTCGGGCTGGCGCCCGGGCAGCGCACGAAGCTGCTGTTCGCCGTGGACGGACGGCGCCGGTTCGTGCCGCCGCTCCCGCGGGGCTACTTCGGCAACGGCATCGTGCTGACCAACGCCCTGGCCACGGCCGGCGAGCTGCTGTCCGCGCCCGTGTCGCGCGCAGCCGGGCTGGTGCAGGAGGCCGTGCGGATGGTGACTGACGACTACATGCGGTCGGCGGTGGACTACTTCGAGGCGACGCGGGCCCGGCCGTCGCTGGCGTCCACGCTGCTCATCACCACGTGGTCGCGCCTCGAGTTCCACGGCGCCGACTTCGGGTGGGGCGAGCCCGTCATGTCGGGCCCAGTCACGCTGCCGGAGAAGGAGGTCATCCTCTTCCTCGCGCACGGCAAAGAGAGGAAGAGCATCAACGTGCTGCTCGGCCTGCCAGCCACCGCGATGGACGCCTTCCAAGAGCTCGTGGACGAGATATGATTGATTCATCGGTGATGAGCAGCGATGACGGACCTATACATACATATATAATGCAGGGTGCGCCTGCTTTGGTTTATGTACGAACGTGTTAATATTCCTTCTATGTTGGTGTCTAAGTTTAATGAGCATATGAGAAATTGTTATCGATTGCAATGGTTCTGAGATGGTACACGCTTAATGGAAAATAGTGAGGTTTGTTCCTTTTATTGTAGTTGAGGATACGTTCCCTTTTACTTTTTATTGGAGAGCGCATTAACATACAATTCAGTACTAGATTTTTTTAAATGAATAGTAAATTTAGTATAAATATTATTGGAGATGATTCTGTACACATACATCTCGTGCACATGCTAAGAATACAAACTGCGTGTCTACTCTCTACCGCCAGCAGCCCAAGACTACAGGCAAAGTAGCCCACGATGGGCCGTGAAACATCGCGGCCATGGCCATTTCAGATGTGGCCCAATAAGCAACACAGTATGCAATAATTCAGTCTGAAAACGAGAACATGCGAAGGGTTGCTGAGCGAGAGACTCCGCTTTAATATTCCAAGTACAAGAGACAGCTAAAAGATTATATGCTACAATTCTGAATCTCTAAATCATAAATATAATCAAGACACAATATATATAGATAGTCGTGTAGAGACATGTTCTTCGTAAAGAGTCTCTCTTGATTTTTTTCCCAATTAGCCTCCTAAAGACCCCTTAATAAACATCATATTTAATTGGGTTGTACTTAAAACGCTGTAGGATGCTACGTCTGGATTAATAGTTTCACTGCTGAACCATACGTACACGACACGATGGTCATGGTTGCATGCAGTTTGTGTGTTCAGTATAGCGTCTCAAACTCTGCTGCATACAAGAGCTTCACAAACTCATCCACGACACCGGGCAAGAGGCAACTCTGCTGCGTACCAGTACTATGCCGAGGTAGCCAGCCATGTACGGTGCCCTGGCGTCTTTATTACGTAGGAGTATTAGCTACACCTAACAGAGCAACAACACGTGGCGGCCTGCTTGGAGAGACTCCCATGATTCCATCCCATCATCACCCGTCGATGATTATCTGAACCTGAATATGCACGAAATACTTGCTCCACTGTCCACATCTCCCTCGTCACGCTAGCCAGCGAGGACGTCTGAAACCCACAGCTCCACGTCTGCGACCCCCACGTAATGCGCAAGCCCGGGCGCCAGTTATCACGCGCATTGACGCATCATCAGTGAACGGGTCGCGCGCGCCCGACCGCGACGGCGGCGGCACACTGCACGTTGCCGACGAGTGGAAGACCGACCGCTCGCTCGCTTGCCGTGCCTGCCATGCCACACCAGGTCACCAGCTACCTAGCGCACATCGAACGAGTTACGAGTGGAACGGGACATGTGTTGGCGCCGCGCGCGCACGCTGTCGTCGTTGCGACGCAGATGGCGGCCGCCGGCGCGAGACGATGCCATGGTTGAGGTTGACGCCGTCCCTCCCATCCATCCGTGGTGGAGGCGTGGAGCACCCAGCAGGGCACTACGAGCGAGAGCTATAGCTAGCTAGCTGCTCGTAGACCAGGCAGCGAAACAAACAATTATTTCTCTGAAGAAAGGTGGTGAACCCGGGCGGGCGCGCGCTGCGGAACGCGGATCTCGCGTTTTGTGGTGCGTTCCAGGTCGGAGCAAATATTCGGCGCGCTCGCCATGTCGCGCTCACGGGTCCAGGTCACCTTTCGCTTTCGGTCTGTTCTTTTTTCTCGCCATGCTTCAGCTGTTCCGGCGTCTTCCCCCCGAAACAACTCCAAACAAAAGACAGGGCCACACCGAAAGAGCTCGGCTTTATTCGGGCCGAAAAGGCAGGCACAGGCAGGTTCATGTGAGATGATGCTCGTGCTCCCGTGCCACACACAGCCACAGCTCCCCGTCTAAATCTGAATCTAATGCGCAACGCTGTGAGGGATACGCGTTGTAGGTAATGCAGGCAATGATGATCACTCATAGTCGTGCTCATAACCACTGATAAAAGGATGGATGGATGGGTGGGGTTTGGCACTCGGCGGCGATCTCTTTTGAGGTGAGACAGCCGTAAAGCCCTCTTGCTCGCTTCTCAAAAGACACAGGGGCGAAAGACAAGATGCAGTGCACTTCAAACAGTAAACAATCCAGAGACGAGCAAAAAAAAATTGCACACCGTACCAAACTTTGTTTGCTGCTTTTCTGAAACCATACAAGTCCAATCACGAACGGGAACTTTGTTATCACGCGGCATGCAATGCCACTGCAAGTATATTACAGATCGGGTAACATGTGGTCCAAATGCAACTTTTAATCACTTCTAAGGGAGAGGGCCAACAACAACACATGCGTCCATATATGGCCACCAACTTCATGGCTACATTAAGCACAAATACAACCAAGGCAACACGAGAGCCAGATGGAAAGAGGTACACTGATGGCCTAATGCAAGCAACCTGCTGTTTCTCCTTTACCTTTGTTCTCCATTTATTCACAGGCTAACTTTGTATCAAAGCTACTCAGACAAATGGCAAAGGCCTGGAAAGCCGAGAGAGGGTAGCGATAGTCCATCGTGAACATATCCCTTGCCACTTTGCCAAACTGGAGAATCACCTTGTCAGGATCTGACGGGGCAGGCTGAGAGGGGGTTGGCGCACCTGCGGGTGGCGGGGTAGCCGCGGCGATCAGCTGGAAGTTCTTCACCGAGGCAATTGTCACACGGCCCCGGAAGTTGAGGCACCAACACTGCAGCTGTTCGTGCCACCTAGGCGGCTTATTACGAAGCACCAGTGGCCTCTCCTTGGTTTCACTCTCCTCGTCGTTGTCCAATCTGGCGCCAGCAATGCCCGAGAAGCGAGCGCTGCTGCCAGGAACGCCCGCGAAGCGAGCGCTGCTACCAGGAACGCCCGTGAAGCGAGCGCTGCTGCCAGCGATGTCAGAGAAGCGAGCGCTATTGAAATCCATGGATGAGTCCATGATGGACTTGGAGAATGAGGCAGTGCTACGGAACGACTGCGAGAAGGAAGCCGTGCTGCGGAATGAATCCTCCAGAGCTCGAGGTACAATCTGCTCTGGCTGTCCAGGCACTGTGCCACCTGGCTCCACTGATGATGCAGGTATGGAGTGCATGATGCAACGCATCCGCCTAGGACCTCTTGTGCCAAGGACATTTAGCTCATACGATACCTGTGCGATGTTGTAACTGACTGAAGGCAGCTTTGGAGAGACTTTTGTGGAGTTGAACCTCCTGCTGGTCCTTCCGGCAGGAGGAACTACAGCCCCATTATAGGGAGGTTGTGTATCATAAATTAAAAATCTTGTACCGAGGAAGTTAGATCTGCAAATTGGCAAGGCTATACTTGTTAAACTGTCGAACAGACCCCCCCCCCCCCCCCCCCCAAACACACACACGCACACAAAAAGGGAAAACAAGAACATATCTTTCAAAAACATACGGTTTACCTTATTTTTCCAATGTAGGTTCTTTTCGATCTTGAGATGTTGCCAGAATCCATTGATATAGTGTACTCGGTGCATGTGGTTTTGCGGTGTCGTTTAGCTGATAAGAGGAATTTCCCACTTTCTGAAGTAACAACTGTGCACAGAAGAAAATGAGTCAACAAATTTGATAAAGTGAAACAAGATAAACAGTCCATTGATCATTTAACTGTAAATACTCTCATGAAGATGAGATTAAAAGGCCACACAATTTCAGGATTTACGAGGATTACAAGATACGAGATATAACCACAAAATCAAACACTAAAAAAGGAGAAACATATCTGGCTAACAATAATCCCATATGCTCCAATAAAACAGTACAAACTTATGAACATTGCTATTGAATCTTGAAAATGTGCAAATCATGTGACGTACCATTGCTAAGGCACAGGTAGAGATGGTAAGTGGATTTTGACTTATTCCTCTTTATAAAACACTGGACCATTGTATTTCCATCTCGAGGACCAGGCTGTCAAAAGAAACAAACCATATATCAAGGACCAGGGAGATATAGATATCCGCTGCTCAAGGTTTGGAGGCAATCCTCAACATCAGGTTCAAGATTGCTCGAACCGAAGGAGGTTGATTGTTCTTCCCCTTACCTGTTTTAGAGACACAGGGAAGGTGAGCTTGCCACAAAACTCCGGGCTCAACACAATCTCTTTACACATTTCTCTCCATGTCCTACAAACAGCTGCGAAGCAAACGACGTGCTTCCGCGCTGGCCAGGTGCTCTCATCAGCCTCCAGTCTCCGTATGATATCACGGATGAGTTCAGGAGGTAGATTCGCCCATCGACTTTCACGAATTATGGAAGGTGAGTCGTCGAGCACATGTGATGAGCTCTGGGTCTTCCCTTTGTGATGCCCAGTAAGGCCATAAATGCTTGCGAGGGTCACCTCAAAGCTTCTCCTCGACAAGCTGCCGAAGCCATCCCTAACATCACGGACTATGCTACGAAATGACATCTATGGTCCCCAATTCCAGATAACAAGGCATACAAAATCCAGGAGACTATGGCCTGACAGTGGAAAACAAATAAAGGTTACAAACTACTGCATTAGGATTTTAGGAATTTGATTTGATGGAAGATGAACAAGGAACATGTAGCTTGAATTACCTCCTTTGAAATGACAGCAACAATAGAAAGTGCATATGCAAAAGAAACAGCCACTACAAGCTGCCCCTGCAAAAGAAAAAAAAATAATTAATGAGAGAATGTTTAACATGGATGGAATTGATTGGCATATGGCCGCATCATCACACCTTTTAGTTGATTAAACATAGACATCATAACTACCGGGCATAGCCTAACAAGAAACTAAATCAGGTTCCAAATCCATCATTGGTCGGGATGCAAGCGGAGACCTTTGACTTGACTCCATAACCTATGTTAGGTCCGGAGCGAGCATCACTTTGAACCGAAGAAATCTGTAGCTTAAGCTACACAAACATGGGCACATGTGAGTGCTCAATTCGCATGGGAGCTTCTGCACGTAGCAGCAGAATAAACGCAGTGGTTGATTGACATACCATTTCGCCGAGTAAATACCGGCACGTACAGAACCAAACGATACCAGCGTAAAAACTACGAATCTACTACAAGGATCCATTATTTTATTTCGGGAAATGTTTAGTTTGGTATAAATTTGGACACGGAATACGCACGGTAAAAGTGTAGAAATCGAAAGGTTTCGCTCGTCAACGGGTCAGGCAATGTAACCAGCGAAGCGAACAGAAGGAAGACTCCGCGAGTAAATAAAAGGCCTAGAAGTCCAGATTCCCCCCAGAAATCTGCCCTGGACAACACCGTATCCAGCGAATCAGCGCATACGACCTACCGATCTGGCCAGGAACGCCCCCGCCTTCACCGCAGCTCCACTCACCAGTCACCACACACACTGACTGACCAAGCAAATCCTCCAAAACCTTACGGAGATCGAAACCGGACCAAAACCACTCAGCACCACGGCACCACCCCCTGTGTAGCGGGAACTCACATTCCTGGAAGCCGGCGCCGCCTCGCCCCACCACCGGGGACACGCGGCCCCCAGATCAGTGCGCCCGGCGCGTCCCTCGGGCTGTCCTTCACGGCCACCGCAGGCGCGCGCGCAGCTGGGCGGGAGCGGGCCGAGCAGGAGATGGAGGCGAGGAGAGGGGAGAGAGGCAAGGCAGGGGAGGAGCGAGGAAGGAAGGGAATGAGGCGGACAGGGGGCCGGGGCCGGGGCCGGGGCCGCTGGGTTTGTTTATCCACCCGGCCCCCGGCGGTGATGGGACTGGGACGGGGTGGGTTGACCGCACCTTTCCGTTCCGTCGCGGTGGGCGGCCCCGTAACGGCGTTCGGATGGACCGGGGACCGGGACGGCAGTCAGGTCAGGTCAGGTGGCAGCACCGCGCAGCGGCTACTTGCCTTGCCCCGGCGCTCACGCCATGAAAAGCGGGGCTTGCACTGCTCCCGTTTATATATATATATTTTTCCCCACTGCCTTTCTGCTTTGCCGCCCCGCGCGCCCCACACGCGGCACGGCGGTGGGCCTGGAGGGGTGGCCTCTGGTCTGGTGGGGGGTGGGTGGGCCGGTGCTCGGTGTGGCGCGAGACCGTGCACCGTGCAGGTGCAGCAGCCCTGCACCGTTGAACGAACGGAGGGAGTACATCCAGTCCTGGTACCCTGATCTGATCGATCATCTAGCTTGTCCTCAACTCCTGTTAGTACGATCTCAATAGTAATTATTACTCCTACTCACAAGTAGTTACGGAACAGTAACATTCCCTTTCTTTTTTTTTTCTTCCCCACGCGGTAGAACAAGCTAGGGCAGCAACCGGTCAAACTGTATGATGACACGATACGGCAAGGTGCACAGAAGATCCTCAGAAACAGCTCGTTCGACCCAAAGGGAGGGAGAATCGTTGGCAATCGATTGTTCTATCATCGCGCTACCGCAGTAGCCATACTGTGACAGTCGATGGTGCTTGTCCTTTGACCAGTGGCCACAGTGCGCACACCTCTGGGTGTCTGGGTGCATAGTGATAGTGGAGCGATTCTAGAAAAAGGATTCAGCGAGATACAATGGCACACAAACGACCAGTACAGTACGCCCATCAAGACTTTTCTCGTGCAGTTTCATATGGTTTGGTTGGCTGAGACCTGCGAGCTGCTGTACAAGTTGCCACTGCTGACTTTTACTTTTACTCTGGAACAACAACTCTCGATCCCGGTGGGCGGTGGGTCCAGCCGTCCAGGCAGGAGATGGGCTCGCCGTTTTCCAGCAGAGTCCACTTCTCCAGTTCACTCCGAAACGCGTAGGCCACTGTATAGACATCCCAAACATACCAGTCCGTCACAAACATACTATTCGGGATAAAATCCCCAGTTTCTGGGTCCATTGGTCAGCACGCGCGTATGGGAAAAGGCACTGTAATTGGGGTTCGTCGATAAGCTGGAGCATACGGCACCGAGCCCGAATTCGTACGTGGCCAAGTTTAACGAAGGCTAGGCGTACCGAAGAAAAATCACTCGAATGGATCCCTTATCTGATCTGAGACCGACGGTCAGTCATAAATGACCGGCCGTATTAATTGTGTCTAGCGTTGATCCACAGCGAAGGCGTCGATTCACCTCTCACTCATAGCCTATAAGCCCTCGGACCATAGAGCACTCACGACCTACGAATCCCTTCAGATTGTGGCACATTTATGACCCGCACACCTCCCGATCTACGGTACACTCATGACCTACCAGGACTAGTCCTTGAGTGCGCACACCTCTAGGCTCTAGCAAAGCACAACACAATGAACCGCGTCGAGCCCTAGACTACGGAAGCCAAGGGGTCGGTATAGCTCGAATGATGACGTTCAGGCCCCGCAGCCCGCGTCGTACGCCATAAAAAGTACGAGACAACCAGGTGACCACGAGCACGCGTGACTTTACCCCATGATAGAACGTTCGGTTTTATCGTCACTCAGTGGCTCCTCCTTGAGGAAGCCACCGTTGGTCGACCCCCCGGTCTATAAAAGGAACAGGCCGACCCGAGACTAGGGGTCGGACTCTCTGCCCCGAACATACGGACGCAAGGATGGGCCTCAGATAAGAAGACGCCCAGAAGGACCGACGAACAGGAGAAGGAACCAGAGGCTGAAGACCCGCCAAGCAGACTTAGCTAGGACTCCACTTTATAGCCACTTCCACCACGAATAAGAGGCTTAAGAGTCTTTCCTCCCTCTCTCGCCGGCTTGTTACCCCTACTACGAGCTTTGATCATCAATGTGCCGGTAGCGCAAACTGCTAATGACTTGACTGGAAGTATGGATGTTCTGCTCGAACCAATATAAACCTTGTGCCTACTGTGCACACCGCCCAGAGCTCGGAACGCGCACAACAAATTTATATATAGCTAGTATACATTGAACACGATAGGACAACAACAATTACGACTCGTGTCGTGCCAGCACGTCGTGTCATCTCTTCGACTCATGTGCGACATGATAACGTTATTTTGGTGCGGGGCTAGATCGATGACACAGTATAGGCATGCTACTTCATTAGTTCGATGCTAAAAGTATCACAAACATAAAATTTATACAAGTCTATATAATATATTTTAACACTGTTACAAATCTAAACCATAGAAACCATGGACATTATAAGTGAGGTTTCAAATTCCAACTTCAGATCATAAACATTCATGAAGAGCAACTCCACGTCACAAAATGGGGCTAATTGGTTGGGTGGCCCAACCCCAGCCACATCACAGGCTATTTGGTTGTGTGGGCGTCCGATTGCCTAAGAGCTCTTGTTCCTCCTGGTCATCGTCGGCGCTCCTCTTTCTCCCGTCCGTCCTTGTGGGTTCGTGTTCGTCTAAAGGCATCCAGTTGCCTAAGAGCTCTCTCCTCTTGATTCTGTCAGATCGCCCTTGCCCTGAGAACAGCCTCTCCATTTTATAGGCTGGGAGAAGGGTCGACCATCGACGGCTTTCTTGAGAAGGAGTCGCAAGGCAAGGGTAAAACCAACGTTTTACCCCGGGTGGAACCACACATACTCGTGGGCCTCGGGACTGTCTGGCTGTCTTGTATCTACCGTGGCGGATGACATGGGAGTGGCGATGGTCCCAGGCGTTATCATTATGGCTATGCCGACCCCTGGCCTCCGTAGCCTCAATCCTAGTCCGATAGGCCATAAGTGTGTCGTAGGTCGAGTGTGCTGAAAGGGAAATGTGCCCTTGGGCCATTTCTATAATTGTTTTGGTGATTAAATGTCCAAAACAAATGTTTTAAACTCTTATGTGCTAAACGAGCAAGAAGTGCAAAATCAAAGACAAGGTATGTTTCTAGACTTAGTGAATTGTTTTTAGTACTAACATATTTATCTAAGTGCTAGAAACAGTGCCGAGAAGAGAAGAAACGAATTGGAAAAGAGTTGGTTGTATACAGCCAACACCTACTCGGGCCTGGCACACCGGACAGTGTCCGGTGGCGCAGGCTGGCCGACGATGAACCGGCTGCTCTCGGGAATCGATGGAGTGGTACGACTATAGTTCACCGGACTGTCTGGTGGTGCACCGAACTGTCCGGTGGTGCACCGAACTGTCCGGTGAGTCATCCGCGACGAACTCGTCGCACTCGGGAAAAAGGCGACGTGGCTAAAATTCACCAGACTGTTCGGTGGTGCACCGGACTGTCTGGTGAGTGAAAGGGAATTAGGCTTACACCTAGTTCCTAAATAATTTTGGTGGATTGAATTGCCCAACACAAACATTGGACTAACTAGTTTACTCTAGTGCATAAGTTATACAGGTGCAAAAGGTTCACAATCAGCCAATAAAAAGACCAAGTGTTGGATTCAACAAAGGAGCAGCAAGGCTACCGAGGGCTCCTCTGGCCGGAGGCACCGGACTGTCCGGTGTGCACCGGACTGTCCGGTGCGGCCAGAGGACTTCGACTTCAAACTCTTCGCCCTCGGGATTTCTCGGAAGCCGGCGCGCTATAATTCACCGGACTGTCCGGTGTGCACCGGACATGTCCGGTGCTCCAAGGAAACGCGGCCTCCGGAACTCGTCAGCCTCGGGTTCGCTCGACAGCCACTCCGCTAAAATTCACCGGACTGTCCGGTGTGCACCGGACTGTCCGGTGTACCAGCGGAGCAACGGCTCTCTGCGGCGCCAACGGCTCCCTGCGGTGCATTAAATGCGCGCGCAGCGCGCGCAGTCGTCAGGCACGCCCATGCCGGTGCACCGGACATCAAACAGTACATGTCCGGTGTGCACCGGACACCCAGGAGGGCCCACAAGTCAGAAGCTCCAACGGTCAGAATCCAACGGCACTGGTGACGTGGCAGGGGCACCGGACTGTCCGGTGTGCACCGGACTGTCCGGTGCGCCATCGAACAGAGGAGTTCCAGCAACGGTCACTTTTGGTGGTTGGGGCTATAAATACCCCAACCACCCCACATTCATTGCCATCCAAGTTTTCCAACTCTCAACCACTTACAAGAGCTAGGCATTCAATTCTAGACACATACAAAGAGATCAAATCCTCTCCAATTCCACTCAAACCCTTAGTGACTAGCGAGAGAGATTTGCCGTGTTCTTTTGAGCTCTTGCACTTGGATTGCTTTCTTTCTTTCTCATTTGTTCTTGAGATCATCACTCAATTGTAACCAAGGCAAGAGGCACCAATTGTGTGGTGGCCCTTGCGGGGAAGCTTTGTTCCCGGTTGATTGAGAAGAAGAGAAAGCTCACTCGATCCGTGGGATCGTTTGAGAGAGGGAAGGGTTGAAAGAGACCCGGCCTTTGTGGCCTCCTCAACGGGGAGTAGGTTTGCGAGAACCGAACCTCGGTAAAACAAATCCTTGTGTCACACTCTTATTTGCTTGCGATTTGTTTTGCGCCCTCTCTCGCAGACTCGTTTCTTTATTACTAACGCTAACCCGGCTTGTAGTTGTGATTATTTTTGTAAATTTCAGTTTCGCCCTATTCACCCCCCTCTAGGCGACTATCAATTGGTATCAAAGCACGGTGCTTCATTAGAGCCTAACCGCTCGAAGTGATGTCGGGAGATCACACCAAGAGGGAGATGGAGACCGGCGATGACAAGCCCACTACAAGCCAAGGGAGCACCTCATCTTCATCGGAAGAGTCCCGCACCAAGAGAAGGGAGAAGAAGAAGAGATCCTCCAAGCGGAAGGAGAAAAGATCTTCCTCTTCTCACCACAAGGAGAAGAAGGAAAAATCTTCTTCTCACAAGCCGCATCGGAGTGGGGACAAGCACAAAAGGATGAGGAAGGTGGTCTTCTACGAGACCGACACTTCATCGACCTCCACCTCCGGCTCCGACGCGGCATCCGTCACTTCTAAACGCCAAGAGCGTAAGAAGTATAGTAAGATCCCCCTACGCTACCCTCGCGTTCCTAAACATACACCTTTACTTTCCGTCCCATTAGGCAAACCACCAACTTTTAATGGTGAAGATTATGCTATGTGGAGATGCGATTTCATCTAACTTCTCTCCACAAAAGTATATGGGATGTTGTTGAGTTTGGTGTACAGGTACCATCCGTAGGGGATGAAGACTATGACACGGACGAAGTGGCCCAAATCGAGCACTTCAACTCCCAAGCCGCAACCATCCTTCTTGCCTCCCTAAGCAAGGAGGAATACAACAAAGTACAAGGGTTGAAGAACGCCAAGGAGATTTGGGACCTACTCAAGACGGCGCACGAGGGTGATGAACTCACCAAGATCACCAAGCGGGAAACGATCGAGGGAGAGCTCGGTCGCTTCCAACTTCGCCAAGGGGAGGAGCCACAAGATATGTACAACCGGCTCAAGACCTTGGTGAACCAAGTGCGCAACCTCGGGAGCGCAAAATGGGATGACCACGAAGTGGTTAAGGTTATTCTAAGAGCCCTTATTTTCCTTAACCCTACTCAAGTACAATTAATTCGTGGCAATCCTAGATATACACAAATGACCCCCGAGGAAGTCATCGGGAATTTTGTTAGTTTTGAATGCATGATTAAGGGCTCCAAGAAGATCAACGAGCTTGATGAGCCTTCCACATCCGAGGCGCAACCCATGGCCTTCAAGGCAACGGAGGAGAAGAAGGAGGAGTCTACACCAAGTAGACAACCAATCGACGCCTCCAAACTCGACAACGAGGAGATGGCCCTAATCATCAAAAGCTTCCGGCAAATCCTCAAGCAACGGAAGGGGAAGGACTACAAATCCCGCTCCAAGAAGGTTTGCTACAAGTGTGGTAAGCCCGGTCACTTTATTGCTAAATGTCCATTATCAAGTGATAGTGACAGGGGTGACGACAAGAAGGGCAAGAGGAAGGAAAAGAAGAAGTACTACAAGAAGAAGGGCGGCGATGCCCATGTTTGTCGGGAGTGGGACTCCGACGAAAGCTCAAGCGACTCCTCCGACGACGAGGACGCCGCCAACATCGCCGTCACCAAGGGCCTTCTCTTCCCCAACGTCGGCCACAAGTGCCTCATGGCCAAGGACGGCAAAAAGAAGGTAAAATCAAAGTCCTCCACTAAATATGAAACATCTAGTGATGAGGATGATGATAAAAATGAAGAGGATAATTTGCGTATTCTTTTTGCCAATCTTAACATGGAACAAAAAGAAAAATTAAATGAATTGATTAGTGCCATCCATGAAAAGGATGATCTCTTGGACTCCCAAGAGGACTTCCTAATCAAGGAAAACAAAAAACATGTTAAGGTTAAAAATGCTTATGCTCTAGAAAGAGAAAAATGTGAAAAATTGTCTAGTGAGCTAAGTATTTGCCATGAGACTTTAGACAACCTTAGAAATGAAAATGCCAATTTAATTGCTAAGGTTGATTCTCATGTTTGCATTGATCCTAGAAATGATAATGTTGATTTGCTTGCTAGGATTGATGAATTGAATGCTTCCATTACTAGCCTTAGAAATGAGAATGAGAAATTAATTGCAAAGGCTAAGGATTTTGATGTTTGCAATGCTACTATTTCCGACCTTAGAGCTAAAAATGACTTGTTGCATGCTAAGGTTGTTGAACTAAAATCTTGCAAACCCTCTACATCTAATGTTGAGCATATTTCCATTTGTACTAGATGTAGAGATATTAATGTTGATGCTATCCATGATCACCTAGCTTTAATTAAGAAACAAAATGATCACATAGCACAACTTAATGCTAAGATTAGAGAGCATGACTTAGAAAATGAAAAATTTAAACTTGCTAGAAGCATGCTCTATAATGGGAGACGCCCGGGCATTAAGGACGGCATTGGCTTCCAAAAGGGAAACAATGTCAAAATTAATGCCCCTCCTAAGAACTTGTCTAATTTTGTTAAGGGCAAGGCTCCCATGCCTCAGGATAACGAGGGTTACATTTTGTACCCTGCCGGGTATCCTGAGAGTAAAATTAAGAAAATTCATTCTAGGAAGTCTCACTCTGGCCCTAATTATGCTTTTATGTATAAGGGTGAGACATCTAGATCTAGGCAACCAACCCATGCCAAGTTGCCTAGAAAGAAAACCATTAATGCATCAAATGATCATGCCATTTCATTTAAAACTTTTGATGCATCTTATGTTTTGACTAGCAAGTCCGGCAAGGTAGTTGCCAAAATTGTTGGGGGCAAACACAAGGGCTCCAAGACTTGTGTTTGGGTACCCAAAGTTCTTGTATCTAATGCCAAAGGACCCAAAACCGTTTGGGTACCTAAAACAAAGAACTAAACTTGTTTTGTAGGTTTATGCATCCGGGGGCACAAGTTGGATACTCGACAGCGGGTGCACAAACCACATGACCGGGGAGAAAAGGATGTTCTCCTCCTATGAGAAAAACCAAGATCCCCAACGGGCTATCACATTCGGGGATGGAAATCAAGGTTTGGTCAAAGGTTTGGGTAAAATTGCTATATCCCCTGACCATTCCATTTCAAATGTTTTTCTTGTAGATTCTTTAGATTACAATTTGCTTTCCGTATCCCAATTATGTCAAATGGGCTACAACTGTCTTTTTACTGATACTGGTGTAACTGTCTTTAGAAGAAGTGATGATTCAATAGCTTTTAAGGGAGTGTTAGAGGGTCAGCTATACTTAGTAGATTTTAATAGAGCTGAACTCGACACTTGCTTGATTGCTAAGACTAACTTGGGTTGGCTCTGGCACCGCCGACTAGCCCATGTTGGAATGAAGAATCTTCACAAGCTTCTAAAGGGAGAACACATTTTGGGACTAACCGATGTTCATTTTGAGAAAGACAGGGTTTGTAGTGCATGCCAAGCCGGGAAGCAAGTTGGTGTCCATCATCCACACAAAAACATCATGACTACCGACAGGCCACTGGAGCTCCTTCACATGGATTTGTTTGGCCCGATCGCTTACATAAGCATCGGCGGTAGTAAGTATTGTCTTGTAATTGTGGATGATTATTCTCGCTTCACTTGGGTATTCTTTTTGCAGGAAAAATCACAAACCCAAGAGACCTTAAAGGGATTCTTAAGAAGGGCTCAAAATGAGTTCGGCTTAAGGATCAAGAAAATTAGAAGCGACAATGGGACGGAGTTCAAGAACTCTCAAATAGAAGGCTTTCTTGAGGAGGAGGGCATCAAGCATGAGTTCTCTTCTCCCTACACCCCACAACAAAATGGTGTAGTGGAGAGGAAGAATCGAACTCTATTGGACATGGCAAGAACCATGCTTGATGAGTACAAGACACCGGATCGGTTTTGGGCCGAGGCGGTCAACACCGCCTGCTACGCCATCAACCGATTATATCTTCATCGAATCCTCAAGAAGACATCCTATGAACTCCTAACCGGTAAAAAGCCCAATATTTCATATTTTAGAGTTTTTGGTAGCAAATGTTTTATACTTGTTAAAAGAGGTAGAAAATCTAAATTTGCTCCTAAAACTGTAGAAGGCTTTTTACTAGGATATGACTCAAACACAAGGGCATATAGAGTCTTTAACAAGTCCTCAGGACTTGTTGAAGTTTCTTGTGACGTTGTGTTTGATGAGACTAACGGCTCTCAAGTAGAGCAAGTTGATCTTGATGATGTAGGTGAAGAACAGGCTCCATGCATAGCGCTAAGGAACATGTCCATTGGGGATGTGTGTCCTAAGGAATCCGAAGAGCCTCCACATGCACAAGATCAACCATCCTCCTCCATGCAAGCATCTCCACCAACTCAAGTTGAGGATGAGGCTCAAGATGTTGAACAAGAAAATCAAGAAGATGAGCCACCTCAAAATGACTGCAACGATCAAGGGGGAGATTCAAATGATGAAGACAAGGAGGATGAACAACCAAGGCCGCCACACCCAAGAGTCCACCAAGCAATACAACGAGATCACCCCGTCGACACTATCCTTGGCGATATTCATAAGGGGGTAACTACTCGATCTCGTGTTGCTCATTTTTGTGAACATTACTCGTTTGTTTCCTCTATTGAGCCACACAGGGTAGAGGAAGCACTTCAAGATTCGGATTGGGTGATGGCAATGCAAGAGGAGCTCAACAACTTCACGAGGAACGAGGTATGGCACTTAGTTCCACGTCCTAATCAAAATGTTGTAGGAACCAAGTGGGTCTTCCGCAACAAGCAAGACGAGCATGGTGTGGTGACTAGGAACAAAGCTCGACTCGTGGCCAAGGGGTATTCACAAGTCGAAGGTTTGGATTTTGGTGAAACCTATGCACCCGTAGCTAGGCTTGAGTCAATTCGTATATTATTAGCCTATGCTACTTACCATGGCTTCAAGCTCTACCAAATGGACGTGAAGAGTGCCTTCCTCAATGGACCAATCAAGGAGGAGGTCTATGTTGAGCAACCTCCCGGCTTTGAAGACCGTAAGTATCCTAACCATGTTTATAGGCTCTCTAAGGCGCTTTATGGGCTCAAGCAAGCCCCGAGAGCATGGTATGAATGCCTTAGAGATTTCCTTATTGCAAATGGTTTCAAAGTCGGCAAGGCCGATCCTACTTTATTTACTAAGACTCTTGATAATGATTTGTTTGTATGCCAAATTTATGTTGATGATATCATATTTGGGTCTACTAACAAATCTACATGTGAAGAATTTAGTAGGATCATGACACAGAAATTCGAGATGTCAATGATGGGGGAGTTGAAGTATTTCCTAGGATTCCAAGTCAAGCAACTCCAAGAGGGCACCTTCATCAGCCAAACAAAGTATACTCAAGATATCCTAAGCAAGTTTGGAATGAAGGACGCCAAGCCCATCAAGACACCCATGGGAACAAATGGGCATCTCGACCTCGACACGGGGGGTAAGTCCGTGGATCAAAAGGTATATCGGTCGATGATTGGATCATTACTTTATTTATGTGCATCTCGACCGGACATTATGCTTTCCGTTTGCATGTGTGCAAGATTCCAAGCCGATCCTAAGGAATCACACCTTACGGCCGTGAAACGAATCTTGAGATATTTGGCTTTTACTCCTAAGTTTGGGCTTTGGTACCCTCGGGGATCCACTTTTGATTTGATTGGGTATTCGGATGCCGATTGGGCAGGGTGTAGGATTAATAGGAAGAGCACATCGGGGACTTGCCAGTTCTTGGGAAGATCCTTGGTGTCTTGGGCTTCAAAGAAGCAAAATTCGGTCGCTCTTTCTACCGCCGAAGCCGAGTATATTGCCGCAGGCCATTGTTGCGCGCAATTGCTTTGGATGAGGCAAACCCTGCGGGACTACGGTTACAAATTAACCAAAGTCCCTTTGCTATGTGACAATGAGAGTGCAATCAAAATGGCCGACAATCCTGTCGAGCACAGCCGCACTAAGCACATAGCCATTCGGTATCATTTTCTTCGGGATCACCAACAAAAGGGGGATATCGAGATTTCTTACATTAACACTAAAGATCAATTAGCCGATATCTTTACCAAACCACTTGATGAACAATCTTTTACCCGACTTAGGCATGAGCTTAATATTCTTGATTCTAGGAATTTCTTTTGCTAAACTTGCACACATAGCACATGAATATACCTTTGATCATGTCTCTTTTATATATGCTATGACTAATATGTTTTCAAGTGTATTTCAAATCAAGTCATAGGTATATTGAAAGGGAATAGGAGTCTTCGGCGAAGACAAAGGCTTCCACTCCACTCAACTACTCATCTTTCGCCGTCGCTCCACATCATCTCTCTAACTTTGGTATAATCTTCACTCATTTATTTCATGACCAAAGGGGGAGAATGTACTTCATTGGGCTCTAATGATTCCGTTTTTGGCGATTCATGCCAAAGGGGGAGAAAATATGAGCCCAAAGCAAAAGGACCGCACCACCACCACCACCTAATTTCATAAATTTGACAATTTTATTGGTAAATTTCAAAATTGGTATCTCTTTGTGTTCTAAGAGGGGAGTAACGAGTATTTTCAAAATTGATGTCTTAAAACCCTCTTGAACACTAAGAGGAGACCTTATTTGAGGGGGAGTTTTGCTTAGTCAAAGGAAAAGCATTGGAAATAGGGGGAGAAAATTCCATATCTTGAAAATGCTTTGCAAAATCTTTTTCACTTACCTTTGACTATCTTGCAAAAGTACTTTGAAAAGAATTTACAAAAGAATTTGCAAAAACAAAACTCGTGGTGCAAATATGGTCCAATATGTCAAAAACAAAGAAACCATCCATGCGCATCATATAAGTTTATATTGGCTCAATTCCAAGCAACCTTTGCACTTACTTTATGTAAACTAGTTCAATTATGCATTTCTATATTTGCTTTGGTTTGTGTTGGCATCAATCACCAAAAAGGGGGAGATTGAAAGGGAATTAGGCTTACACCTAGTTCCTAAATAATTTTGGTGGATTGAATTGCCCAACACAAACATTGGACTAACTAGTTTACTCTAGTGCATAAGTTATACAGGTGCAAAAGGTTCACAATCAGCCAATAAAAAGACCAAGTGTTGGATTCAACAAAGGAGCAGCAAGGCTACCGAGGGCTCCTCTGGCCGGAGGCACCGGACTGTCCGGTGTGCACCGGACTGTCCGGTGCGGCCAGAGGACTTCGACTTCAAACTCTTCGCCCTCGGGATTTCTCGGAAGCCGGCGCGCTATAATTCACCGGACTGTCCGGTGTGCACCGGACATGTCCGGTGCTCCAAGGAAACGCGGCCTCCGGAACTCGTCAGCCTCGGGTTCGCTCGACAGCCACTCCGCTAAAATTCACCGGACTGTCCGGTGTGCACCGGACTGTCCGGTGTACCAGCGGAGCAACGGCTCTCTGCGGCGCCAACGGCTCCCTGCGGTGCATTAAATGCGCGCGCAGCGCGCGCAGTCGTCAGGCACGCCCATGCCGGTGCACCGGACATCAAACAGTACATGTCCGGTGTGCACCGGACACCCAGGAGGGCCCACAAGTCAGAAGCTCCAACGGTCAGAATCCAACGGCACTGGTGACGTGGCAGGGGCACCGGACTGTCCGGTGTGCACCGGACTGTCCGGTGCGCCATCGAACAGAGGAGTTCCAGCAACGGTCACTTTTGGTGGTTGGGGCTATAAATACCCCAACCACCCCACATTCATTGCCATCCAAGTTTTCCAACTCTCAACCACTTACAAGAGCTAGGCATTCAATTCTAGACACATACAAAGAGATCAAATCCTCTCCAATTCCACTCAAACCCTTAGTGACTAGCGAGAGAGATTTGCCGTGTTCTTTTGAGCTCTTGCACTTGGATTGCTTTCTTTCTTTCTCATTTGTTCTTGAGATCATCACTCAATTGTAACCAAGGCAAGAGGCACCAATTGTGTGGTGGCCCTTGCGGGGAAGCTTTGTTCCCGGTTGATTGAGAAGAAGAGAAAGCTCACTCGATCCGTGGGATCGTTTGAGAGAGGGAAGGGTTGAAAGAGACCCGGCCTTTGTGGCCTCCTCAACGGGGAGTAGGTTTGCGAGAACCGAACCTCGGTAAAACAAATCCTTGTGTCACACTCTTATTTGCTTGCGATTTGTTTTGCGCCCTCTCTCGCGGACTCGTTTCTTTATTACTAACGCTAACCCGGCTTGTAGTTGTGATTATTTTTGTAAATTTCAGTTTCGCCCTATTCACCCCCCCTCTAGGCGACTATCAGTGAGCCAACGGCGCTAGCGGCAACGGTTGTCCGCGCGATCAACGCGCGACATGTGGCCCGCTCCAATGGTCGGCATGGTGCACCGGACTGTCCGGTGTGCACCGGACAGGGTCCGGTGTGCCATCTGGTCGAGAGGTCCAACGGTCGACTGTGCCCCGTATGGAAGGAAATTATGCACCGGACTGCTACAGTTGCTGTTCGATGGTGCATCAGACTGTCAGGTGCACCACTCGACAGAAGGCAAGAATGGCCTTCTAAATTGATCTCCAACGGCTCCTAGCTGCCTTGGGGCTATAAAAGGGACCCTTAGGCACATGGAGCAAGACACCAAGCTTACAAGAAACATCCTAAGTCACCTAGACTCTGCATTCACACAATCGGATCATAGTTCTTGAGATTTGAGCACTTTCGAGTTGTAAACTCCTCACACTGTGTTTGTGTGCTCACTTCTTCACTTGTGTGTGTGTTTTTGCTGCGGATTCGAGTCTTGTGTGCGTTGCTTTCCCTCCCTTACTCTTGTGCTTCTTTGTGATATCTATTGTAAGGGCGAGAGACTCCAAATTGTGGAGAGTCCTCGTAACCGAGAAAAATACTCTAAAGGAAAAGATCATGGTATTCATGTCGATCATTGGATCACTTGAAAGGGGTTGAGTGTAACCCTCATCCATTGGGACGCCACAACGTGGAAGTAGGCTAGTGTTACTTGGCCGAACCACGGGATAAAAATCGTGTGTCTCGTGTGTTGCTTCTTGTGATTGTTTTGTTCGCACGAGCGTGTTCCATAGCCACTTGATTTCACTAACACCTTAACAATAAAGTTTGTGGATATTTAGTGTTTGATTTTACAGGATCACCTATTCACCCCCCTCTAGGTGCTCTCAATTGGTATTAGAGCCGTACTGTTCATCTAAGGGACTAACCGCCCGAAGAGATAGATCCTAAGGGAAAGGGGATGGTGATCAACGACAAGGAGAAGGAGTCCCTCTTTAATGAGCCAAGAGACGACAAGCCCACTGACTCAGGCTCGAGTCACAAGAAGAGGGACGGGAAGAAGAAAAGACGCATCAAGAAGATTATCTACTACGACAGCGATGCATCCTCTTCTTCACCAAGGAACGACGACGACGACTCCTCGTCCAAGAAAAAGATGGTCAATCAAAATTATTATTTTGATTACTCTCGCATTCCATAATTCAAATCCACATCTACTTTCGATTCCCCTTGGAAAACCTCCACACTTTGATGGAGAAGACTATTCGTTTTGGAGCCATAAAATGCGTAGTCATTTATTCTCTCTCCATCCTAGTATATGGGAATTATAGAAAATGGGATGCATTTTGATAGTACCGATAATCCTATGTTTATTAATGAACAAATTCATAAAAATGCCCAAGCTACTACTATCTTGCTAGTGTCACTTTGCAGGGATGAGTATAATAAAGTGAGTGGCTTGGACAATGCTAAGCAAATCTGGGACACCCTCAAGATATCTTATGAGGGAAACGACGCCACCATGATCACCAAGATGGAACTGGTGGAAGGCGAGTTGGGAAGATTCACGATGATCAGGGGAGAGGAGCCAACACAAACCTACAACAGGCTCAAGACCCTGGTCAACAAGATCCGAAGCTATGGAAGCATAAGATGGACGGATCATGATGTCGTCCGACTCATGCTAAGGTCATTTACTGTAATTGACCCCCCATCTTGTCAACCTTATTCGTTAAAACCCCAGGTACACCAAGATGACGCCCAAGGAGATCCTTAGAAAATTTGTGAGCGGGCGCATGATGGTGAAGGAGGCGCGATACGTGGACGATGCGCTAAACGGTCCACTGCCCACCTACGAGCCGCAACCCGTTGTTCTCAAAGCAACAAGCAGCAAGGAGGCGCTACCAAGCAAGGTAGCACAAGTGGAGGCTACCAGGCTCAATGAGGAAGAAATGGCGCTTATCATCAAGCGTTTCAAGACCGCACTCAAAGGACACAAAGAGTACCCCAACAAGAATAAAACAAGGGGAAAGCGCTCCTACTTCAAATGCGGTAAGACTAGTCATTTCATAGCACAATACCCCGATAATGATAATGACCAGGGACAAAAAAGAGTGGGGAGAGGGAAAAGAAGAAGAACTGCAGGAAGGCGAAGGGCGAGGCGCACCATGGAAAGGAATGAGATTCTGACTGCTCTTCATCCGACTCTGACGATGAAGGTTTGGCTGCCTCGGCTTTCGACAAATCTTCGCTCTTCCCCAACGAACGCCATACTTGCCTTATGGCTAAGGAGAATAAGGTACACATTCGAGATACCTACAAGTACTCTTCTTCTGGTGATGAGGAATCATCTGATGATGAAATAGATTATATTGACCTATTTAAAGGACTAGATAGAGCCAAAGTAGAGAAAATTAATGAATTAATTGATGCTCTAAATGAAAAAGATAGACTACTAGAAAAGCAAGAGGACATTTTTTATGAGGAACATGACAAGTTTGTTAGTGTTCAAAAATCTCTTGCTTTAGAACTTAAAAGAAATGAAATGCTATCCTCTGAGTTGTCTACTTGTCAGGAATCTATCTCTAGTCTAAAGGATTCAAATGTTGAATTAAATGCTAAACTAGAGGAAGCAAATGCAACTAGATCATGTGTAGAACATGTAGTTATTTGCAATAGATGCAAGGACTTTGATGTAAATGCCTGTGATGAACATCTTATTTCTATTGCTAAATTAATCGATGAGGTGGCAAGTCTTAATGCTCAACTTAAGACTTGCAAAGTTGATTTTGATAAATTAAAATTTGCTAGGGATGCCTACACTGTTGGTAGACACCCCTCGATTAAGGATGGACTTGGTTTTCGAAAGGAAACCAAGAACTTAACAAGCCAAAGGGCTCCCGTTCTCAACAAGGAGAAAGGGAAGGCTCCTATGGCTAGTAGTTCCCAAAAGAATCATGCCTATATTTATGATAGGAAATATTCTAGGAATGCTTATAATGATAGATGTTATGATCATGCTGCTTATAATGATTCACATGCTATGTTTGCATCTAGCTCCACTTTTGCTCATGGTAGAAGTAGGCCTAGGAGAAATCATGTTGTGCCTCATGCACCTAGGAGAATGTGCAATGGACCTTCTACTATTTATCATGCTTGCAATACTTCTTTTGTACTTTCATGTAAGAACACAAAAGTAGTTGCTAGGAAGTTGGTATCCAAATGCAAGGGAGACAAGACTTGTATTTAGGTTCCAAAAGTTATTGTGACTAACCTCGTAGGACCCAACAAGAGCTGGGTACCTAAAACCCAAGTTTAAATTGCCTTGCAGATTTATGTATCCGGGGGCTCAAGCTGGATTATCGACAGCGGATGCACAAACCATATGACGGGGGAGAAGAAGATGTTCACCTCCTACGTCAAGAACAAGGATTCCCAGGATGCGATTATATTTGGAGATGGGAATCAAGGCAAGGTTAAAGGATTGGGAAAGATAGCCATCACATCCAAGCAGTCTATCTCCAATGTGTTTTTAGTTGAATCGCTCGGGTACAACTTATTGTCTGTGAGTCAATTATGTTACATGGGTTATAATTGTTTATTCACAAATGTAGATGTATCTGTCTTTAGAAAGAGTGATGGTTCATTAGCTTTTAAGGGTGTATTAAACGGCAAGCTCTACTTAGTTGATTTTTCGAAAGAGAATGCCGATCTAGATGCATGCTTAATGGCTAAGACTAATATGGGCTGGCTTTGGCATCACCGTCTAGCATATGTTGGGATGAAGAATCTTCATAAGTTTCTAAAGGGAGATCATGTGTTAGGACTAACCGATGTCTGTTTTGAGAAAGACAAACCTTATGCAGCATGTCAGGCAGGGAAACAGGTGGGAAGCACTCATCACATCAAGAATGTGATTACAACATCAAGACCACTGGAGCTTCTTCACATGGACCTCTTCGGACCTGTTGCCTACCTCAACATCGGGGGAAGTAAGTATGGTCTTGTAATTGGTGATGATTTTTCCCGCTTCACTTGGGTATTCTTTCTACAGGATAAGTCAGAAACCCAAGGGACCCTAAAGCGCTTCTTGAGGAGAGCTCAAAACGAATTTGAGCTAAAGGTGAAGAAAATAAGAAGCGGCAATGGGTCTGAGTTCAAAAATCTACAAGTTGAAGAGTTTCTTGAGGAGGAAGGCATCAAGCATGAGTTCTCCGCTCCCTACACACCACAACAAAATGGTGTGGTAGAGAGGAAGAACAGGACGCTAATCGATATGGCGAGAACGATGCTTGGAGAGTACAAGACACCTAAGCAGTTTTGGTTGGAAGCTGTGAACACAGCTTGTCATGCCATTAATCGGCTCTACCTGCACCGTCTCCTCAAGAAAACCTCCTACGAACTCCTTACCGGGTCTTCAACAAATCATCGGGATTAGTTGAAGTCTCTAGCAACGTTGTATTTGATGAGACTAATGGCTCTCCAAGAAAGCAATTTGAACTTGATGACATAGATGAAGAAGAAGTTCCGACGATCGCAATGAGCATGATGGCGATAGGCGATGTGCGACCACAGGAACCACATGAAGAAGATCAACCATCTTCCTCAACAATGGAGCATCCCTCAACTCAAGATGATGTACAGGTACCTCAAGAAGAAGGGCAGGATCAAGGGGGAGCATAGGCAGATCAAGTGATGGAGGAAGAAGCACCACGGGCCCCTTCAACTCAAGTCCAAGCATCGATCCAAAGACATCACCCTGTCGATCAAATCTTAGGTGACATCAACAAGGGAGTAACTACTCACTCACGTTTAGCTAAACTTTGTGAGTATTACTTGTTTATCTCTTCTATTGAGCCTTTCAGGGTAGAAGAGGCCTTGTAGGATCCGGACTGGGTGTTGGCCATGCATGAAGAGCTCAACAACTTTGAGAGCACCTAGAGGGGGGTGAATAGGTGATCCTGTAAAATTCAACACTAATAGCCACAAAACTTAGTTATGAAAGTTAGAACGGCTAAGTAGCTTGAAACGAGCTCTTGTGAAACCAGACAATCAAAGAGAAAGCACACAAGAGACACGCGATTTTATCCCGTGGTTCGGCCAAGTAACACTTGCCTACTTCCACGTTGTGGTGTCCCAATGGACGAGGGTTGCACTCAACCCCTTTCAAGTGATCCAATGATCAACTTGAATACCATGGTTTTTCCTTTCTTAGTCTTTCTCCCGTTTGCAAGGAATCTCCACAACTTAGAGCCTCTCGCTCTTACAATGATGATCACAATGAAAGCATGGAGTAAGGTTGGGATGAGCAACACACACAAGACACAAATCGCAGCACAACTACGCACACAAGTCACAACTTGAGCTCAAAACACAACGCACGGAGTTCACAACTCAAATGGAGCTCAAGTCACTATCTCAAAGAATCGAATGCGTGAAGTTGGAGTCTTGGAGTCTTAGAATGTTTCTTGTAAGCTTAGGTAGCTCCTCCATTCGCATAGGGGTCCCTTTTATAGCCTCAAGACAGCTAGGAGCCGTTGAAGGCCAACAAGGAAGGCCATCCTTGCCTTCTGTCGAGTGGCGCACCGGATAGTCCAGTGCGCCACCGGACAGTCACTGTAGATGGTCCGGTGCCGATCTCCTTCCTTTTCTGGCGCAGACGACCGTTGCAGCTTCGGGCCGGTTGGCGCACCGGACACTATCCGGTGCACACCGGACAGTCCGGTGCCCCCTACCGACCGTTTGCGCGGGCCACACGTCGCCTGTGGATTACGCGGCCGACCGTTGCGCTGGCGACCGTTGGTTCACCGGACAGTCCGGTGCACCACCGGACAGTCCGGTGAATTATAGCCGTACGACGCCAAACTTTTCCTGAGAGCGGTCTGTTCACCGGAAACTAGCCTGGCACACCGGACACTGTCCGGTGCACCACCGGACAGTCCGGTGTGCCAGGCCAAGCTGGACTTTGGTTGCACACAGCCAAGTCTTTTGCAATTCTTTCTTTTCCTGTTTCTAGCACTTAGACAAAATATGTTAGTACTCAAAACAATGTACTAAGTCTAGAAACATACCTCATGTCTTGATTTGCACTTTTCTCTTCATTTAGCACATAAGAACTTAATTAAATGTGTTGGGCACTTAATCACCAAAACATAATAGAAATTGCCTAAGGGCACATTTCCCTTTCAAACTTCAAAAGAAATGAAGTCTAGAGCCTGGTGCCATGTCCAAAGCAAAACGTTTTGGGAACCAAGTGGGTGTTCCACAACAAGCAAGATGAGCACGGAGTGGTGACAAGAAACAAGGCTCGACTTGTGGCAAAAGGTTATGCCCAAGTCGCAGGTTTGGACTTTGAGGAGACTTTTGGTCATGTTGCTAGGCTAGAGTCAATTCGGATATTATTGGCCTATGCTGCTCACCACTCTTTTAGGCTGTTCCAAATGGATGTGAAGAGCGCTTTCCTCAACGGGCCAATCAAGGAGGAGGTATACGTGGAACAACCCCCTGGGTTTGAGGATGACAGCAGGGTGATGATGCAAAAGTTTGAGATGTCGATGATGGGGGAGTTGACCTACTTCCTTGGATTCCAATTGAAGCAACTCAAGGACGGCACTTTCATCTCCCAAACGAAGTATACTCAGGATCTTCTCAAGAGGTTTGGGATGAAGGACGCCAAGACCACGAAGACACCAATGGATACTAACAGACACATTGACCTCAACAAAGGAGGTAAGTCTGTTGATCAAAAGGCATACTGGTCAATGATAGGTTCATTACTTTATCTTTGTGCTAGTAGACCGGACATTATGCTTAGTGTATGCATGTGTGCTAGATTTCAATCTGACCCCAAGGAATGTCACCTTGTGGCCGTTAAGCGAATTCTTAGGTATTTAGTTTCTACACGTTGCTTCGGGATCTGGTATCCAAAGAGGTCTACCTTTGACTTGATTGGATACTTAGACTCCGATTATGCCGGGTGCAAGGTTGATAGGAAGAGTACATCAGGGACGTGCCAATTTCTAGAAAGGTCCCTGGTGTCCTGGAGTTCCAAGAAACAAACATCCGTTGCCCTATCCACCGCTGAGGCCGAGTATGTTGCCGTAGGACAGTGTTGCACGCAACTACTTTGGATGAGGCAAACCCTCCGGGACTTTGGCTACAATCTGAGCAAAGTCCCACTCCTATTTGACAATGAGAGTGCAATTCGCTTGCGCTTGGCAGACAATACTGTTAAACATAGCCGCACTAAGCACATAGACATTCGGCATCACTTCCTGAGAGACCACCAGCAAAAGGGAGATATCGATGTGTACCACATTAGCATCAAGAACTAGCTAGTCGATATCTTCACTAAGCCTTAAGATGAGAAAAGGTTTTGCAGGTTGCGTAGTGAGCTAAATGTCTTAGATTCGCGTAACTTGGATTGATCTATAGCATGCATGTATTCTATGCCTTTGATCATGTTACTTTGTGCATTTAAATTAGGTATTGTTTATTTGTGGTGCTCAAGTTGTACAAGTCAACCCCGGACCTCACAAGTCTGTATGCAAATGATGCATATATTTAGGGGGAGATGTGCTACAACTTGATCCCTTTGAGACTAACTTGTTTGTTTGAGTACACTTGATGTAGTCTCCAAGGTACATCGAAAGGGAAAGTGAACTTGGACAACGAAAAGACTTCCACTGCACTCTGGTATTAGTGAAAGTCGCCTAGAGGGGGGTGAATAGGTGAAATCTGAAACTTATAACTTCAAAGACAAACTACAAGTCGGGATTAGCGTTAGAATTAAAACCGAGTTCGAAAGAGAGGGCAAAAACAAATCAACCAAGAAATAAGGCGGATGACATGGTGATTTGTTTTACCGAGGTTCAGTTCTTGAGAACCTAGTCCCCATTGAGGTGGTCACAAAGACCGGGTCTCTTCCAACCCTTGCCCTCTCTCAAACGGTCACCTAGACCAAGTGAGCTTTCTCCTTAATCAAACGGGTCACTTAGACCCCGCAAGGACCACTACAAACTTAGTGTCTCTTGCTTTAATTACAAGTTGCTTGAGAACAAGAATGAGGAAGAAGAAAGCCAACCAAGCAACAAGAGCAACAAAGAAACACAAGCGATCCTCTCACAAGTCCTAGAGCACTAGAATTGAATTTGGAGACTTTGATTGGATCGGAGGCTTTGATTTGTGTCTTGGAGTGTTGCACTTTGCTCTTGTATTGAATGCACTGTCATGAATGCTTGGATGGTTGGAGTGGTGGTGGTTGGGGGGTATTTATAGCCCTCAACCACCACATAGCCGTTGGGGAGGCTGTCAGTCGAAGGGCGCACCGGACACTGTTCGGTACGCTAGCCACGTCACCCAACCTTTAGGGTTCTGAAGATTCTGACCATTGGAGCGCTGACTTCATGTTGCACCGGATGGTCCGATGCTGCACCGGACAGGTACTGTTCACTGTCCGGTGCGCCTCTGACGCCTGCTCTGACTTCTGCGTGCACTGTTCACGCTTTTGCAGACGATCGTTGCGCTGGGTAGCCGTTGCTCCGCTGGTGCATCAGACAGTCCGATGTCATACCAGACAGTCTGGTGAATTATAGCGGAGTGCACCCTAAGAAACCCGAAGGTGGTGAGTTCGGAGTGTACGGTCCCTGGTGCACCGGACACTGTCCGGTGGCACACCGGACAGTCCGGTGCGCCAGACCACGGTTCTCTTCGGTTTCTTTTGCTCCTCTCTTTTGAACCCTAACTTAATCTTTTTATTGGTTTGTGTTGAACCTTTATGCACCTGTAGAATACATAATCTAGAGCAAACTAGTTAGTCCAATTATTTGTGTTGGGCATTCAACCACCAAAATCATTTATAGGAAAAGGTTTAACT
The DNA here is from genome assembly GCA_029449295.1 of Zea luxurians. Lineage (NCBI taxonomy): Eukaryota > Viridiplantae > Streptophyta > Magnoliopsida > Poales > Poaceae > Zea > Zea luxurians. Next base: position 63,367 of record JAOPSE010000924.1, read on the forward strand.
CTATTTCCCTTTCAATCTCCCCCTTTTTGGTGATTGATGTCAACACAAACCTGAAAGGGAAATGTGCCCTTGGGCCATTTCTATAATGTTTTGGTGATTAAATGTCCAACACGTTTGATTAAGTTCTTATGTGCCAAATAAAGTGAGAAGTACAAATCAAGGCACAAGGTATGTTTCTAGACTTAGTACATTGTTTTTGAACGCTAATGTGTTTGTCTAAGTGCTAGGAACAGTGATAAAAGAAGGAGAAAAGAAATGGAAAGGACTTGGCTCTGTGCAGCCAAACTTCAGCTCGGTCTGGCACACCGGACTGTCCGGTGGTGCACCGGATGGTGTCCGGTGCGCCAGGCTGATCTCCGGTGAAAGTGTTGCTCTCGGGAATCGACGACGGTGTACGACTATAATTCACCGGACTATCCGGTGGTGCACCGGACAGTCCGGTGAGTCATCCGCGACAAACTCATCGCTCTCGGGAAAAGGATCAGTGGCATACGGCTAAAATTCACTGGACTGTCCGGTGAGCCAATGGTCGCCTGCGCCAACGGTCGGTTGGGCACACCGGACTATCCGGTGTGCACCGGACAGTGTCCGGTGCGCCAACCGATCCTGGGGTCCAACGGTCGGCTGCTCTCCGTATGGAAAGAAATCGAGCATCGGACATGAACAGTAGCTGTCCGGTGGTGCACCGAACTGTCTGGTGCACCACTCGACAGAAGGCAAGATTGGCCTTCCAAGTTGGTCTTCAACGACTCCTAGCTGCCTTGGGGCTATAAAAGGGATCCCTAGGCGCATGGAGGAGCATACCAAGCATTCTCTAAGTATTCTAAAGCATCCAGACTCCGCTCCCGCGCATTCGCTTCATTGTGTTAGTGATTTGAGCTCCATTTGAGTTGTGAACTCTGTGTGTTGTGTTTCGAGCTCAAGTCGTGACTTGTGTGCGTGGTTGTGCTGCGGATTTGAGTCTTGTGTGTGTTGCTCTTCCCAACCTTACTCCATGCCTTCTTTGTGATCTCTATTGTAAGGGCGAGAGACTCCAAGTTGTGGATATTCCTCGCAAACGGGAAAATACACTAAAGGAAAAGACCGTGGTTTTCAAGTTGATCATCGGATCACTTGAAATGGGTTGAGTGCAACCCTCGTCCATTGGGACGCCACAACGTAGAAGTAGGCAAGTGTTACTTGGCCGAACCATGGGATAAAATCGAGTGTCTCTTGTGTTGCTTTCTCTGTGATTGTTTTGTCCATAAGAACTCGCCTCAAAACTACTTAGTCGCACTAACACTTCTATAACTAAGTCTTGTGGCTATTTAGTGTTTGATTTTATAGGATCACCTATTCACCCCCCCTCTAGGTGCTCTCAATTGGTACCAGAGCCGTACTCTTCTTCTAAGGGACTAACCGCCCGAAGAGATGGATCCTAAGGGAAAGGGGATGGTGGTCAATGACAAGGAAAAGGAGTTTCTCTTCAACGAGCCAAGGGACGACAAGCCCACTGACTCAGGATTGAGTCACAAGAAGAAGGATGGGAAGAAGAAGAGGCGCATCAAGAAGATCATTTACTACGACAGTGATGCCTCCTCTTCTTCACCAAAAGACGACGACGATGATTCTTCATCAAAAAAGAGAATGGTTAATCAAAACTACTCTTTTGACTATTCTCGCATGCCATACAACTCTAATGAGCATTTACTATCAATTCCTCTTGGAAAACCTCCACACTTTGATGGAGAAGACTATTCATTTTGGAGACATAAAATGCGTGGTCATCTATTTTCTCTTCATCCTAGCATTTGGGAAATTGTGGAAAATGGGATGCACTTTGATAGTACAGATAACACTATGATAATTAATGAACAGATTTCTAAAAATGCCCAAGCTACTATTGTCTTGCTAGCTTCACTTTGCAGGGATGAATATAATAAGGTGAGCGGCTTGGACAACGCCAAGCAAATTTAGGACACCCTCAAGATATCTCATGAGGGAAACAACGCCACCATGATTACCAAAATGGAGCTGGTGGAAGGCGAGCTGGGAAGATTTGCGATGATCACGGTAGAGGAGCCAACTCAGACTTACAACAGGCTCAAGACCCTAGTCAACAAGATCCAAAGCTATGGAAGCACAAGATGGATGGATCATGATGTCATCTGACTCATGCTAAGGTCATTTACTGTAATTGACCCCCATCTTGTCAATCTTATTCGTGAAAACCCCAGGTACACCAAGATGACGCCCGAGGAGATTCTTGGAAAATTTGTGAGCGGGCGCATGATGGTGAAGGAGGCTCGATACATGGACGATGCTCTAAACGGTTCACTACCTGTCTACGAGCCACAGCCCGTTGCTCTCAAGGCAACTAGCAGCAAGGAGATGCTACCAAGCAAGGTAGCACAATTGGAGGCTGCTGGGCTAAATGAAGATGAGATGGCGCTTATCATCAAGCGCTTCAAGACTGCACTCAAAGGATGCAAGGAGTACCCCAACAGGAATAAAACAAAGGGAAAACGCTCCTGCTTCAAATGCGGTAAGACTGGTCACTTTATTGCAAATTGTCCCGATAATGATAGTGACCAGGGACAAGAAAAGAGCAGGAAGGAGAAAAAGAAGAACTACGGGAAGGCAAAGGGCGAGGCGCACCTTGGAAAGGAATGGGACTCGGACTATTCCTCTTCCGACTCCAATGACGAAGGACTCGCTGCCTCGGCCTTCAACAAATCCTCACTCTTCCCCAACGAACACCATACATGTCTTATGGCCAAGGAGGAAAAGGTACGGGTTCGGGACACACCCAAGTACACTTCATCTAGTGATGAAGAATCCTCCGATGATGAAGTAGATTACTCTAGTTTATTTAAAGGTTTAGATAGAGCCAAAGTAGAGAAAATTAATGAATTAATTGATGCTTTAAATGAAAAAGATAGACTGCTAGAGAAGCAAGAGGACATATTATATGAGGAACATGACAAATTTAGTAGTGTGCAAAAATCCCTTGCTTTAGAAACTAAGAGAAATGAAATGCCACCTTCTGAGTTATCTGCTTGCCATGAATCTATATCTAGTTTAAAGAGTTTAAATGATGAATTAAATGCTAAGCTAGAAGAAGCAAATAAAACCAACTCATGTGTAGAGCATGTCATCATTTGTAATAGATGTAAGGACTTTGATGTTGATGCCTGTGATAAACATCTTAATTCTATTGCTAATTTAAATGATAAGGTGGCAAGTCTTAATGCTCAACTTAAGACTTGCAAAATTGATTTTGATAAATTAAAATTTGCTAGGGATGCCTACACTATTGGTAGACACCCCTCGATTAAGGATGGAATTGGTTTTCGAAAGGAAACCAAGAACTTAACAAGCCAAAGGACTCCCGTTCTCAACAAGGAGAAAGGGAAGGCCCCTATGGCTAGTAGTCCTCAAAGGAACCATGCATTTATTTATGATAGGAAAGATGCTAGTCATTACAATAGGAGTCATGATCATGTTGCTCATAATTCACATGCTATGTTTGCCTCTAGTTCTACTTTTGTTCATGGTAGAAGCAGGCCTAGGAAAAATCATATTGTGTCTCATGCGCCTAGGAAAATGTGCAATGAACCCACTACCGTTTTTCATGCTTGCAACACTTCTTTTGTTCTTTCATGTAAGAATGCAAAAGTAGTGGCTAGGAAGTTGGGATCTAAATGCAAGGAAGATAAAACTTGCATTTGGGTTCCAAAAACTATTGTGACTAACCTTGTAGGACCCAACAAGAGTTGGGTACCTAAAACCCAAGATTAAATTGCCTTGCAGGTTTATGCATTCGGGGGCTCAAGCTGGATCATCGACAGCGGATGCACAAACCATATGACGGGGGAGAAGAAGATGTTCACCTCCTGTGTCAAGAACAAGGATTCCCAAGATACGATTATCTTTGGAGATGGGAATCAAGGCAAGGTCAAAGGTTTGGGAAAGATAGCCATCACAAGCGAGCACTCTATATCGAATGTATTTCTAGTAGAGTCGCTTGGGTACAACCTTCTGTCTGTAAGTCAATTGTGTCACATGGGTTACAATTGTCTTTTTACAAACGTTGATGTTTCTGTCTTTAGAAGGAGTGATGGTTCATTAGCTTTTAAGGGTGTATTAGACGGCAAACTCTACTTAGTTGATTTTTCGAAAGAGGAGGCCGATCTAGATGCATGCTTAATAGTTAAGACTAGTATGGGCTGGTTGTGGCATCGCCGTCTAGCACATGTTGGGATGAAGAACCTTCATAAACTTCTAAAGGGAGAACATGTGTTAGGACTAACCAATGTTTGTTTCGAGAAAGATAGACCTTGTGCAGCATGTCAGACAGGGAAACAGGTGGGAAGCACTCATCATAGCAATAATGTGATGACAACATCAAGACCACTGGAGCTTCTTCACATGGACCTCTTTGGACCCGTTGCCTACCTTAGCATCGGGGGAAGTAAGTATGGTCTTGTGATTGTTGATGATTTTTCCCGCTTCACTTGGGTGTTCTTTTTGCAGGATAAATCAGAAACCCAAGGGACCCTAAAGCGCTTTCTAAGGAGGGCTCAAAACAAATTTGAGCTAAAGATGAAAAAGATAAGGAGTGACAACGGGTCCGAGTTCAAGAATCTGCAAGTTGAGGAGTATCTTGAGGAGGAAGGTGTCAAGCATGAGTTCTCCGCTCCCTACACACCACAGCAAAACGATGTAGTAGAGAGGAAGAACCGGACATTAATCGACATGGCAAGAACAATGCTTGGGGAGTTCAAGATGCCCGGGCGGTTTTGGTTGAAAGTTGTGAACACAGTTTGTCACGCCATAAACTGGCTCTACCTGCATCGCCTTCTCAAGAATACCTCCTACGAACTCCTTACCGGTAATAAACCCAATGTCTCTTACTTTCGTGTATTTGGGAGCAAATGTTACATTCTGGTGAAGAAAGGTAGACATTCTAAATTTGCTCCCAAGGCAGTAGAAGGGTTTTTACTAGGGTATGACTCAAATACAAAGGCGTATAGAGTCTTCAACAAATCATCGGGTTTGGTTGAAGTCTCTAGCGACGTTTTATTTGATGAGACTAATGGCTCTCCAAGAGAGCAAGTTGATCTTGATGACATAGATGAAGATGATGTTCCGACGGTCGCAATGCGCACGATGGCGATCGGTGATGTGCGACCACAGGAACAACAGGAGCAAGATCAGCCATCTTCCTCCATAATGGTGCATCCCCTAACTCAAGATGATGAACAGGTACATCAAGAAGAAGGGCATGATCAAGGGGGAGCACAGGAAGATCAAGTGATGGAGGAAGAAACACCACAGGCCCCTACAACCCAAGTCCAAGCAACGATCCAAAGACATCACCCCGTCGATCAAATCTTGGGTGACATAAGCAAGGGAGTAACCACTCGCTCATGTTTAGCTAATTTTTGTGAACATTACTCGTTTGTCTCTTCTATTTTTCAGGGTAGAAGAGGCCTTGCAGGATCCGGACTGGGTGTTGGCCATGCAGGAAGAGCTCAACAACTTCAAGAGAAATTAAGTTTAAAGCCTAGTGCCACGTCCAAAGCATAACGTTGTTGGAACCAAGTGGGTGTTCCACAACAAGCAAGACGAGCACGGAGTGGTGACAAGAAACAAGGCTCAACTTGTGGCAAAAGGTTATGCCCAAGTCGCAGGTTTGGATTTCGAGGAGACTTTTGCTCCTGTGGCTAGGTTAGAGTCTATTCGAATATTATTAGCCTATGCTGCTCACCACTCTTTTAGGTTGTTTCAAATGGATGTGAAGAGCGCTTTCCTCAACGGGCCAATAAAGGAGGAGGTATACGTGGAACAACCCCCTAGCTTTGAGAATGACAGGTATACCGATCACGTATATAAGCTCTCTAAGGCGCTCTATGCACTTAAGCAAGCCCCAAGAGCATGGTATGAATGCCTTAGAAATTTCTTAATTGCTACTGCTTTCAAGGTTGGGAAAGCTGATCCCACTCTTTTTACAAAGACTTGTGATGGAGATCTCTTTGTGTGCCAAATTTATGTCGATGACATAATATTTGGTTCTACTAATTAAAAGTCTTGTGAGGAGTTTAGCAGGGTGATGACACAAAAGTTCGAGATGTCGATGATGGGCGAGTTGACCTAATTCCTTGGGTTCCAAGTGAAGCAACTCAAGGACGGCACCTTCATCTCCCAAACGAAGTACACAAGATCTTCTCAAGCGGTTTGGGATGAAGGACGCCAAGCCCGCGAAGACACCTATGGGAACCGATGGGCATGTTGACCTCAACAAAGGAGGTAAGTCCGTTGATCAAAAGGCATACCAGAACATGAAAGGTTCATTGATTTATTTATGTGCTAGTAGACCGGACATTATGCTAAGTGTATGCATGTGTGCTAGATATCAATCCGACCCCAAGGAATGTCACCTTGTGGCCGTTAAGCGAATTCTTAGATATTTAGTTTCTACGCCTTGCTTCGGGATCTAGTATCCAAAGGGGTCTACCTTTGACTTAATTGGATACTCAGACTTCGATTATGTCGGGTGCAAGGTTGATAGGAAGAGCACATCGGGGACGTGCCAATTTCTAGGAAGGTCACTGGTGTCCTAAAGTTTAAAGAAACAGACATCTATTGCCCTATCCACCGCTGAGGCCGAGTATGTTGCCGCAGGACAGTGTTGCGCGCAACTACTTTGGATGAGGCAAACCCTCCGGGACTTTGGCTACAATCTGAGCAAAGTCCCACTCCTATGTGACAATGAGAGTGCAATCTGCATGGCAGATAATCCTGTTGAACATAGCCGCACTAAGCACATAGACATCCGACATCACTTCCTGAGAGACCACCAGCAAAAGGGAGATATCGAGGTGTACCATATTAGCACCGAGAACCAACTAGCCAATATCTTCACCAAGCTGTTGGATGAAAACTTTTTGCAGGTTGTGTAGTGAGCTAAATGTCTTAGATTCGTGTAACTTGGATTGATCTATAGCATACATGTGTTCTATGCCTTTGATCATGTTACTTTATGCATTTCAATCAATTAATGTTATTTATGGTGCTCAAGTTGTACAAGTGATCTCCAGACCTCAGAAGTCCATATGCAAATGATGCACATATTAAGGGGGAGATGTGCTACAACTTGACCCTTTGAGACTAACATGTTTGTTTGAGTATATTTGATGTAGTCTCAAAGGTGCATTGAAAGGGAAAATTGAACTTGGACAATGAAAAGACTTCCACTGCACTTTGGTATTAGTGTACTTACTTCCAAGTTCATACTTGCAATCTCATTGCCTTTTTGCTCTTAATTGACATTTTTGGTGAGGCAATGGGGTTAAAGGGCCAAAAACGATCCCGTTTTGGTGCTTAATGCCAAAGGGGGAGAAATTAAGGCCAAAGCAAATGGATCAACCAACCACTTGTGAGTTTTGAAAATAATAGAGTTAGAATTTGTGATTTGTCCAAAATACTCTTATTACAAAATTTGATCTCAAATGTGGGAGAATTTTGATTATGGGAAAAGGGGGAGTTTTTGGCTCTTGATCAATTTTTCTCTTGGAATATCTCTCTATTTGCCCAAATAAGTGTGTTTGACTTAGAGATAGGAAAAAGAATTTGATTTGCAAAAACAAACCAAGTGGTGGCAAAGAGTGATCCAAATATAACAAATCATAAGAAAAACAATTTGGTCTTCAATTGCATTTAGTGTTGCACTTCTTTTGTTGCTTTTAGATGTGTTGGTATAAATCACCAAAAAGGGGAAGATTGAAAGGGAAATGTGCCCTTGGGCCATTTCTATAATGTTTTGGTGATTAAATGTCCAACACGTTTGATTAAGTTCTTATGTGCCAAATAAAGTGAGAAGTACAAATCAAGGCACAAGGTATGTTTCTAGACTTATTACATTGTTTTTGAACGCTAATGTGTTTGTCTAAGTGCTAGGAACAGTGACAAAAGAAGGAGAAAATAAATGGAATGGACTTGGCTCTGTGCAGCCAAACTTCAGCTCGGTCTAGCACACCGGACTGTCCGGTGCGCTAGGCTGGTCTTCGGTGAAAGTGCTGCTCTCGAGAATCGACGACGGTGTACAACTATAATTCACCGGACTGTCCGGTGAGTCTTCCGCGGTGAACTCGTCGCTCTCGAGAAAAGGATCAACGACGTATGGCTAAAATTCACTGGACTGTCCGATGGTGCACCGGACTGTCCGGTGAGCCAACGGTCGCCTGCGCCAACGGTCGGTTGGGCACACCGGACTGTTCGGTGTGCACCGGACAGTGTCCGGTGCGCCAACCGATCCCAGAGTCCAACAGTCGGCTGCTCTCCGTATGGAAAGAAATCAAGCACCAGACATGAACAGTAGCTGTCCGGTGGTGCACCAGACTGTCCGGTGCACCACTCGACAGAAGGCAAGATTGGCCTTCCAAGTTGGTCTTCAACGACTCCTAGCTACCTTGGGGCTATAAAAGAGACCCCTAGGCGCATGGAGGAGCACACCAAACATTCTCTAATTATTATAAAGCATCCAGACTCCGCTCCCGCGCATTCGCTTCATTGTGTTAGTGATTTGAGCTCCATTTGAGTTGTGAACTCCGTGTGTTGTGTTTCGAGCTCAAGTCGTGACTTGTGTGCGTGGTTGTGCTGCGGACTTGAGTCTTGTGTGTGTTGCTCTTCCTAACCTTACTCTATGCCTTCTTTGTGATCTCTATTGTAAGGGCGAGAGACTCCAAGTTGTGGAGATTCCTCGCAAACGGGAAAATACACTAAGGTCCCGTTTGTTTCCTTTTATTTTGAGGAATTGGAATCTTACTAATGGAATAGGCTATTTTTTAGAATATGACATTCCACCACTTTCCGAAGTTATCATATAAGCCTATCTCAAATTCATTGGATGAGAGATGGAAATTGATTCTATAGATTTACATGCTATGTTTTCGATGTACAACATATAGCATACTCTTTTACTTGCTTCGCTATAACATAAATGTAGTATATAACTATCTCTCTCATATAATTTAGAATAATATATAAATATATTACATATATAACTATATAAAGTTAATTAGTTTTGTCTAAATTATAATTATTAAAATAGAATTCAATTCCAACGAAACAAACGGGGCCTAAAGGAAAAGACCGTGGTATTCAAGTTGATCATCGGATCACTTGAAAGGGGTTGAGTGCAACCCTCGTCCATTGGGACGCCACAACATAGAAATAGTCAAGTGTTACTTGACCGAACCACGGGATAAAAATGCGTGTCTCTTGTGTTGCTTTCTCTGTGATTGTTTTGTCCACAAGAACTCGCCTCAAAACTACTTAGTCGCACTAACACTTCTATAACTAAGTCTTGTGGTTATTTAGTGTTTGATTTTACAGGATCACCTATTCACCCCCTCTAGGTGCTCTCAAAACCAAAATCAAATATATAAGTGCAGAAATGAGCTAGTTTGCATAAGGTAAGTGCATAAGTTGCTTAGAATTAAACCAATTTTTAGTTTTACTAGATATGCATGGATTGCTTTCTTTATTTTAACATTTTGGACCACGTTTGCACCACTTGTTTTGTTTTTGCAAATTCTTTTGGAAATTCTTTTCAAAGTCTTTTTGCAAATGGTCGAAGGTATATGAATAAGATTGCAAGAAGCATTTTCAAGATTTTGAAATTTCTCCCTTGTTTCAAATGCTTTTCCTTTGACTTCAACAAAACTCCCCCTGAATGAAATTCTCCCCTTAGTGTTCAAGAGGGTTTTCAAATTTTTGAAGATACTAATAACTTTATCCCCCTTTTGAAAACACATTAATATACTAATTTGAAAATTTCTTTTAAAATTTGGTGGTGGTGCGGTCCTTTTGATTTGGGCTAATACTTTCTCCCCATTTGGCATTAATCGCCAAAAACGGAGACTTTGAGAGCCCTTAAAATGTTTTCTCCCCCTTTGGTAAACAATATATGAGTGAAAGATTATACAATGTGAGAGGTGGTGGAGTAACTGAAAGTCGCCTAGAGGGGGGTGAATAGGCGGAATCTGAAAATTATAAACTTAAGCACAACTACAAGTCGGGGTTAGTGTTAGAAATATAAACGAGTCCGAAAGAGAGGGTGAAAACAAATCACAAGCAAATAAGGAGTGAGACGCGGTAATTTGTTTTACCGAGGTTCGGTTCTTGCAAACCTACTCCCCGTTGAGGTGGTCACAAAGACCGGGTCTCCTTCAACCCTTTCCCTCTCTCAAACGGTCACCTAGACCGAGTGAGCTTCTCTTCTCAATCAATCGGGACACCAAGCCCCCACAAGGACCACCACACAATTGGTGTCTCTTGCCTTGATTACAATTGAGTTGGGAACAAGAAAGAAAGAAGAAGAAAAGCGATCCAAGTGCAAGAACTCAAATGAACACAAATGTCACTCTATCTAGTCACTATTTGATTGGAATGAACTTTGGACTTGGGAGAGGATTTGATCTCTTGTTTGTGTCTTGGAATGAAGTCTAGAGCTCTTGTATTGAATGCAAATGGCTGAAACTTGGATGCCTTGAAGTGTTGGTGGTTGGGGGTATTTATAGCCCCAACCACCAAAGTGGCCGTTGGGGAGGCTGTCTGTCGTATGGCGCACCGGACAGTCCGGTGCGCCACCGGACACTGTCCGGTGCGCCAGCCACGTCACCCAACCGTTAGGGTTCGACCGTTGGAGATCTGACATGTGGGGCCACCGGACAGTCTGGTGGTGCACCGGACAGGTCCTGTTCACTGTCCGGTGCGCTTTCTAGCGCCTGCTCTGACTTCTGCGCGCGCAGGCGCGCACTGTTCACTTTTAGTGTTCCTTGCAGACGACCGTTGGCGCGAAGTAGTCGTTGCTCCGCTGGCACACCGGACAGTCCGGTGTTACACCGGACAGTCTGGTGAATTATAGCGGAGCGGCTTCCCCAAATTCCCGAAGCAGGCAAGTTCAGAGTCGATCTCCCTGGTGCATCGGACACTGTCCGGTGGTGCACCGGACACTGTCTGGTGGCACACCGGACAGTCCGGTGCGCCAGACCAGGGCTGCCTTCGGCATACTTTGCTCCTATGTTTTGAACCCTTTCTTTTGACTTTGTATTGGTTTGTTGTGAACCTTTGGCACCTGTAGAACTCATAATCTAGAACAAACTAGTTAGTCCAATAATTTGTGTTGGGCAATTCAACCACCAAAATTCATATAGGAAAAGGTTTGACCCTATTTCCCTTTCAATCTCCCCCTTTTGGTGATTGATGCCAACACAAACCAAAGCAAATATAAAAGTGCAGAATTGAACTAGTTTGCATAAGGTAAGTGCAAAGGTTGCTTGGAATTGAAACCAATATAATTATTTCAATAGATATGCATGGATGGTTTTCTTCTTAGTTAAAATTTTGGACCACGCTTGCACCACGAGTTTTGTTTTTGCAAATTCTTTGTAAAATTCTTTTCAAAACATTTTGCATATAGTCAAAGGTACATGAATAAGATTGAAGGAAGCATTTACAAGATTTGAAGTTTTCTCCCCTGGTTTCAAATGCTTTTCCTTTGACTTAAACAAAACTCCCCCTTAACAAAATTCTAATCTTAGTGTTCAAGAGGGTTTTACAAGTTTTTGAAGATACTAGAACTTTCTCCCCCTTTTGAACACAATAAGTTATCATTTTGAAAAACTTCATTTTTAAAATTCGGTGGTGGTGCAGTCCTTTTGCTTTGGGCTCATACTTTCTCCTCCTTTGGCATGAATCGCCAAAAATGGATACTTGTGAGTGAAATATAAGCCCTTTACTTTCTCCCAATGGCAAACAAATAAATATGAGTGAAGATTATACCAAAGTGGAGAACGATGCGGAATACCGGCAAATATCAATGGAGTTGAGTGGAAGCGTCGTCTTTGCCGAATACTCCATTTCCCTTTCAATTCTATGACTAAGTATGAGAATACACTTGAAAACACATTAGTCATAGTCATAAAAGAGATACGATCAAAGGTATATAAATGAGCTATGTGTGCAAAGAATCAATCAAAATTCTTAGAATCAAGAATATTTAGTTCATTCCTAAGTTTGGTAAAGGTTTTCTCATCTAGTGGCTTGGTAAAGATATCGACCAATTGATCTTTGGTGTTTATATAGGCTATCTCGATATCCCCCCTTTGTTGGTGATCTCTCAAAAAGTGATACCGAATGACTATGTGCTTAGTGCGGCTGTGTTCAACGGGATTATCCGCCATGCGGATTACACTCTCATTATCACATAGGAGAGGGACTTTGCTAAATTTGTAGCCATAGTCCCTAAGGGTTTGCCTCATCCAAAGCAATTGCGCGCAACAATGGCCTGCGGCAATATACTCGGCTTTGGCGGTAGAAAGAGCTACTGAGTTTTGTTTCTTTGATGCCCAAGACACCAGGGATCTCCCCAGAAACTGAGAAGTCCCTGATGTGCTCTTTCTATCAATCTTACACCCTGCCCAATCAGCATCGGAATATCCTAATAAATCAAAAGAGGATCCCTTAGGGTACCAAAGACCAAACTTAGGTGTTTGAACTAAATATCTCAAGATTCTCTTCACAGCCCAAAGGTGAACTTCCTTAGGATCGGCTTGGAACCTTGCACACATGCATACAGAAAGCATAATGTCCGGTCGAGATGCACGTAAATAGGGTAAGGATCCTATCATCGACCGGTATACCTTTTGATCTACGGATTTACCTCCCGTGTCGAGGTCGAGATGCCCATTGGTTCCCATGGGTGTCTTGATGGGCTTGGCATCCTTCATTCCAAACTTGGTGAGTATATCTTGAATGTACTTCGTTTGGCTGATGAAGGTGCCCTCTTGGAGTTGCTTGACTTGGAATCCTAGAAAATACTTCAACTCCCCCATCATAGACATCTCGAACTTTTATATCATAATCCTACTAAACTCTTCACAAATAGATTTGTTAGTAGACCCAAATATGATATCATCAACATAAATTTGGCATACAAACAAATCAATTTCAATTGTTTTAGTAAAGAGAGTAGGATCGGCCTTTCCGACTTTGAAGCCATTAGTGATAAGAAAATCTCTTAGGCATTCATACCATGCTCTTGGGGCTTGCTTGAGCCCATAAAGCGCCTTTGAGAGTTTGTAAACATGGCTAGGATACTCACTATCTTCAAAGCCAGGAGGTTGCTCAACATAGACCTCTTCCTTGATTGGTCCATTGAGGAAGGCACTCTTCACATCCATTTGATAGAGCTTAAAGCCATGGTAAGTAGCATAGGCAAGTAATATACGAATTGATTCAAGCCTAGCTACGGGTGCATAGGTTTTACCAAAATCCAAACCTTCGACTTGTGAATATCCCTTGGTCACAAGTCGGGCTTTGTTCCTTGTCACCACACCATGCTCATCTTGTTTGTTGCGGAAGACCCACTTGGTTCCTACAACATTTTGGTTAGGACATGGAACTAAATGCCATACCTCATTCCTCATGAAGTTGTTGAGCTCCTCTTGCATCGCCAGCACCCAATCTGAATCTTAAAGTGCTTCCTCTACCCTGTGTGGCTCAATAGAGGAAACAAAAGAGTAATGTTCACAAAAATGAGCAACACGAGATCGAGTGGTTACCCTCTTATGAATGTCTCCTAGGATGGTGTTCACAGGGTGATCTCGTTGGATTGCTTGGTGGACTCTTGGGTGTGGCGGCCTTGGATCTTGCTCATCTTCCTTGTCTTGATCATTGGCATCTCCCCCTTGATCATTGTCGTCCTCTTGAGGTGGCTCATCTTCTTGATCTTCTCCTTCATCATCTTGAGCCTCATCCTCATCTTGAGTTGGTGGAGATGCTTGCATGGAGGAAGATGGTTGATCTTGTGCTTGTAGAGGCTCTTCGGATTCCTTAGGACACACATCCCGAATAGACATGTTCCTTAGCGCGACGCACAGAGCCTCTTCATCATCTAGCTCATCAAGATCAACTTGCTCTACTTGAGAGCCGTTAGTCTCATCAAACACAATGTCACATGAGACTTCAACTAGTCTAGTAGACTTGTTAAAGACTCTATATGCCCTTGTGTTTGAGTCATAACCAAGTAAAAAGCCTTCTACAGCCTTAGGAGCAAATTTAGATTTTCTTCCTCTTTTAACAAGAATAAAGCATTTTCTACCAAAGACTCTAAAATATGAAACATTGGGCTTTTTACCGGTGAGGAGTTCATATGATGTCTTCTTGAGGATTCAGTGTAGATATAACCGGTTGATGGCGTAGCAAGCGGTGTTGACCGCCTCAGCCCAAAACCGATCCGAAGTCTTGTACTCATCAAGCATGGTCCTTGCCATGTCCAATAGAGTTCTATTCTTCGTCTCCACTACACCATTTTGTTGTGGTGTGTAGGGAGAAGAGAACTCATGCTTGATGCCCTCCTCCTCAAGAAAGCCTTCAATTTGAGAGTTCTTGAACTCCGTTCCGTTGTCGCTTCTTATTTTCTTGATCCTCAAGCCAAACTCATTTTGAGCCCGTCTCAAGAATCCCTTTAAAGTCTCTTGGGTTTGAGATTTTTCCTGCAAAAAGAATACCCAAGTGAAGCGAGAATAATCATCCACAATAACTAGACAGTACTTACTCCCGCCGATGCTTATGTAAGCTATCGGGCCGAATAGGTCCATGTGAAGGAGCTCGAGTGGCCTGTCAGTTGTCATGATGTTCTTGTGTGGATGATGAACACTAACTTGCTTCCCTGCTTGGCATGCGCTACAAATCCTGTCTTTCTCAAAATGAACATTGGTTAGTCCCAAAATGTGCTCTCCCTTTAGAAGCTTGTGAAGATTCTTCATTCCAACGTGGGCTAGTCGGCGATGCCAGAGCCAACCCATGTTAGTCTTAGCAATTAAGCAGGTATCGAGTTTAGCTCTATTGAAATCAACTAAGTATAGCTGACCCTCTAATACTCCCTTAAACGCTACTGAATCATCACTTCTTCTAAAGACAGTAACACCTATATCCGTAAAAAGACAGTTGTAACCCATTTTGCATAATTGAGAAACAGAAAGCAAGTTGTAATCTAATGAATCTACAAGAAAAACATTGGAAATAGAATGGTCAGGTGATATAGCAATTTTACCAAGTCCTTTGACCAACTCTTGATTTCCATCCCCGAATGTGATAGCTCTTTGGGGATCTTGGTTTTTCTCATAGGAGGAGAACATCCTTTTCTCCTCGGTCATATGGTTTGTGCACCCGCTATCGATGATCCAACTTGAGCCCTCGGATGCATAAACCTACAACACAAATTTAGGCCTTGTTCTTAGGTACCCAAACGGTCTTGGGTCCTTTTACATTAGTTACAAGCACCTTGGGTACCCAAACACAAGTCTTGGAGCCCTTGTGTTTGCCCCCAACATATTTGGCAACTACCTTGCCTGATTTGTTAGTTAGCACATAAGAAGCATCAGAAGTTTTGAATGAGACATTATGATCATTTGATGCAGTAGGAGATCTCTTCTTAGGCATTTTAACATGTGTAGAACGCCTAGAGCTAGAAGCCTCATTCTTATAAATAAAAGCATGGTGAGAATGAGTCTTCTTGGCATGAATTCTCCTAATCTTATCCTCAGGATAACCAGCAGGATACAAAATATAACCCTCGTTATCCTGAGGCATGGGAGCCTTGCCCTTAACAAAATTAGACAATCTTTTAGGAGGAGCATTAAGCTTGACATTGTCCCCCAGTTGGAAGCCAATGCCATCCTTAATGCCAGGGCGTCTCCCACTATAAAGCATGCTACAAGCAAATTTAAATTTCTCATTTTCTAATTCATGCTCGGCAATTTTGGCATCTAATTTAGCTATAAGATCATTTTGTTGTTTAATCATAGCAAGGTGATCATGAATAGCATCAATGTTAATATCTCTACATCTAGTACAACTAGAAACATGATCAACACTAGATGTAGAGGGTTTGCAATCATTTAATTCAACAATCTTAGCATGTAAAATAGCATTCTCATCTCTAAGATTGGAAATAGAAGCATTGCAAACATCTAAGTCTTTAGCCTTAGCAATTAATTTTTCATTCTCATTTCTAAGGCTAGCAAGAGAGGCATTCAATTTATCAATCTTAGCAATTAAACTAGCATTATCATTTCTAAGATTGACAATTGAATCATTACAAATATTTGACTTCTCAACCTTAGCAATCAAATTAGCATTCTCAATTCTAAGGTTGGAAATAGTGTCATGGCAAATACTAAGCTCACTAGTTAATTTTTCATTTTTCTCTACCTCCTGAGCATAAGCATTTTTAGTCTTAACATGCTTTTTGTTCTCCTTAATAAGGAAGTCCTCTTGGCTATCCAAGAGTTCATCCTTCTCATGAATAGCACTAATCAATTCATTCAATTTCTCTTTTTGTTGCATGTTAAGATTGGCAAAAAGAGTAAGCAAGTTATCCTCATCATTACTAGAATTATCCTCATCACTAGAAGTAGCATACTTAGTGGAGGATCTTGATTTTACCTTCTTCTTTTTGCCGTCCTTCGCCATAAGACACTTGTGGCCGACGTTGGTGAAGAGGAGGCCTTTGTTGATGGCGACGTTGGCGGCATCCTCGTCGTCGGAGGAGTTGGTGGAGCTCTCGTCGGAGTCCCACTCTCGGCAAACATGGGCATCGCCACCCTTCTTCTTGTAATACTTCTTCTTCTCCTTATTATTCCCTCTCTTGTCGTTATCCCTGTCACCATCACTAGACAATGGACATTTAGCGATAAAATGATCGGGCTTACCACACTTGTAGCAAACTTTCTTGGAGCGGGGCTTGTAGTCCTTCCCCCTCCTTTGCTTGAGGATTTGGCGGAAGCTCTTGATGATGAGCGCCATCTCCTCATTGTCGAGCTTGGAGGCGTCAATGGGGACCCTACTCGGTGTAGAGTCTTCTTTCTTCTCCTTCGTTGCCTTGAATGCAACGAGTTGTGCCTCGGGTATGGAGGAGGCGCCTTGCTCGATGATCTTCTTGGAGCCTTTGATCATTAGTTCAAAGCTCACAAATTTTCCTATCACTTCCTCGGGAGACATTAGTTTATATCTTGGATCACCACGAATTAATTGAACTTGAGTGGGGTTAAGAAAAATGAGTGATCTAAGAATAACCTTGACCATCTCATGGTCATCCCATTTGGTGCTCTCGAGGTTGCGCACTTGATTAACCAAGGTCTTTAGCCGGTTGTAGATGGCTTGCGGGTCTTCTCCTTGGTTGAGCATAAAACGACCGAGCTCCCCCTCGATCGTTTCCCTCTTGGTGATCTTGGTCACCTCGTCTCCTTCGTGCGCGGTTTTGAGCATATCCCAAATCTCCTTTGCACTCTTCAACCCTTGCACCTTGTTATACTCCTCTCGACTTAGAGAGGCGAGGAGTATAGTGGTAGCTTGGGAGTTGAAGTGCCGGATTTGGGCAACCTCGTCCGAATCATAATCTTCATCCCCTGGCGATGGTACCTGTACTCCAATCTCAACAACATCCCAAATGCTAGTGTGGAGTGAGGTTAGATGGTGCCTCATTTTATCACTCCACATATTATAATCTTCACCATCAAACATAGGTGGTTTGCCTAGTGGGACGGAAAGTAGAGGAGTACATTTGGAAATGCGAGGATAGCAAAGGGGGATCTTACTAAACTTCTTGCGCTCATGGCACTTAAAAGTTACGGACGGCGTGTCGGAGCCGGAGGTGGATGGCGACGAAGAATCGGTCTTGTAGTAGACCACCTTCTTCATCTTCTTTTTCTTGTTGCCACTCCAATGCGACTTGTGAGGAGGTGATTCCTCCTTCTTCTTGTTGTGGGACTCTCTCGATGGAGCCTTCCTGTGGCTTGTCGCGGGCTTCTTGCCGGTCACCATCTCCTTCTTGGCGTGTTCTCCCGACACCACTTCGAGCGGTTAGACTCTAATGAAGCACCAGGCTCTGATACCAATTGAAAGTTGCTTAGAGTGGGGGTGAATAGGCGGAATCTGAAAATTATAAACTTAAGCACAACTACAAGCCGGGGTTAGCGTTAGAAATATAAATGAGTTCGAAAGAGAGGGCGAAAACAAATCACAAGCAAATAAGGAGTGAGACGCGGTGATTTGTTTTACTGAGGTTCGGTTCTTGCAAACCTACTCCCCGTTGAGGTGGTCACAAAGACCGGGTCTCTTTCAACCCTTTCCCTCTCTCAAACGGTCACCTAGACCAAGTGAGCTTCTCTTCTCAATCAATCGGGACACCATGTCCCCACAAGGACCACCACACAATTGGTGTCTCTTGCCTTGATTACAATTGAGTTGGGAACAAGAAAGAAAGAAGAAGAAAAGCGATCCAAGCGCAAGAACTCAAATGAACACAAATGTCACTCTCTCTAGTCACTATTTGATTGGAATGAACTTTGGACTTTGGAGAGGATTTGATCTCTTGTTTGTGTCTTGGAATGAAGTCTAGAGCTCTTGTATTGAATGCAAATGGCTGAAACTTGGATGCCTTGAAGTGTTGGTGGTTGGGGGTATTTATAGCCCCAACCACCAAAGTGGTCGTTGGGCAGGCTGTCTGTCGTATGGCGCACCGGACAGTCCGGTG
The DNA here is from genome assembly GCA_029449295.1 of Zea luxurians. NCBI lineage: Eukaryota > Viridiplantae > Streptophyta > Magnoliopsida > Poales > Poaceae > Zea > Zea luxurians. The sequence continues at coordinate 81,953 of JAOPSE010000924.1, forward strand.
CGCCACCGGACACTGTCCGGTGCGCCAGCCATGTCACCCAATCGTTAGGGTTCGACCGTTGGAGCTCTGACATGTGGGGCCACCGGACAGTCCGATGGTGCACCGGACAGGTCCTGTTCACTATCCGGTGCGCCTTCTGGCACCTGCTCTAACTTTTGCGCGCGCAGGCGTGCACTGTTTACTTTTACTGTTCCTTACAGACGATCGTTGGCGAGAAGTAGCCATTGCTCCACTGGCACACCGGACAGTCCGTTGTTAAACCGGACAGTCCGGTGAATTATAGCGGAGCGGCTTCCCTAAATTCCCGAAGCAGGCAAGTTCAGAGTCGATCTCCCTGGTGCACCGGACACTGTCCGGTGGCACACCGGACAGTCCGGTGCGCCAGACCAGGGCTGCCTTCGGTATACTTTGCTCTTATGTTTTGAACCCTTTCTTTTGACTTTGTATTGGTTTGTTGTGAACCTTTGGCATCTGTAGAACTCATAATCTAGAACAAACTAGTTAGTCCAATAATTTGTGTTGGGCAATTCAACCACCAAAATTCATATAGGAAAAGGTTTGACCCTATTTCCCTTTCAGTAACGACGAAGGGTAAATGATACCGGTAGAGTGGAGTGGAAGCCTTGTCTTCGTCGAGTACTTCATTTCCCTTTCAATCTACGACTTAGCATAAATATACACTTGCAAACACATTAGTCGTAGCAAATGAAAGAGATATGATCAAAGGTATATAAATGAGCTATGTGTGCAATGTTTCAATCAAAATTCCAAGAATTAAGAATATTTAGCTCATTCCTAAGTTTGCTAAAGGTTTTCTCATCTAAAGGCTTGGTAAAGATATCGGCTAATTGATCTTTAGTGTTAATGTAAGCTATCTCAATATCCCCTTTGTTGGTGATCCCTCAAAAAGTGATACCGAATGTCTATGTGCTTAGTGCGGCTGTGTTCAACAGGATTCTCTGCCATGCGGATAGCACTCTCATTGTCACATAGGAGAGGGACTTTGCTCAATTTGTAGCTATAGTCCCTGAGGGTTTGCCTCATCCAAAGTAATTGCGCACAACAATGGCCTGCGGCAATATACTCGGCTTCGACGGTTGATAGGGCTACAGAATTTTGTTTCTTTGAAGCCCAAGACACCAGGGATCTCCCCAGAAACTGACAAGTCCCTGATGTGCTCTTCCTATCAATTTTACACCCTGCCAAATCGGCATCGGAATATCCTATTAAATCAAAGGTGGATCCCCTGGGGTACCAAAGCCCAAACTTAGGAGTGTAAACTAAATATCTCATGATTCTTTTCACGGCCCTAAGGTGAACTTCCTTAGGATTGGTTTGGAACCTTGCACACATGCATACGGAAAGCATAATATCTGATCGAGATGCACATAAATAGAGTAAAGATCCTATCATCGAACGGTATACCTTTTGATCTACGGATTTACCTCTCGTGTCGAGGTCGAGATGCCCATTAGTCCGCATGGGTGTCTTGATGGGCTTGGCATCCTTCATTCTAAACTTCTTAAGAATGTATTGAATATACTTCGTTTGGCTGATGAAGGTGCCATCTTGGAGTTGCTTGATTTGGAATCCTAAGAAATATCTCAACTCCCCCATCATTGACATCTCGAATTTCTGTATCATGATCCTACTAAACTCTTCACAAGTAGATTTGTTAGTAGACCCAAATATAATATCATCAACCTAAATTTGGCATACAAACAAATCATTTGCAACAGTTTTAGTAAAGAGAGTAGGATCGGCTTTGCCGACTTTGAAGCCATTAGTGATAAGAAAATCTCGCAGGCATTCGTACCATGCTCTTGGGGCTTGCTTGAGCCCATAAAGCGCCTTTGAGAGTTTATACACATGGTTAGGATACTCACTATCCTCAAAGCGGGGAGGTTGCTCAACATAGACCTCTTCCTTAATAGGTCCATTGAGGAAGGCACTCTTCACGTCCATTTGATAAAGCTTGAAGCCATGGTAAGTAGCATAGGCAAGTAATATACGAATTGACTCAAGCCTAGCTACGGGTGCATAAGTCTCGTCGAAATCCAAACCTTCAACTTGTGAATAACCCTTGGCCACAAGTCGGGATTTGTTCCTTATCACCACACCATGCTCATCTTGCTTGTTGCAGAATACCCACTTGGTACCTACAATATTTTGATTAGGACGTGGAAGCAAATGCCATACCTCATTCCTGGTGAAGTTGTTGAGCTCCTCTTGCCTTGCCAGCACCCAATCTGAATCTCTTAGTGCATCCTCAATCCTATAAGGCTCAATAGAGGACACAAAAGAGTAATGTTCACAAAAATGAGCAACACGAGATCTAGTGGTTACCCCCTTATGAATGTCGCCGAGGATGGAGTTCATGGGGTGATCTCATTGGATTGCTTGGTGGACTCTTGGGTGTGGTGGTCTTTGACCCTAAATTTCTTGCTCATCTTCCTTGTCTTGATTATCTTCATCTCCCCCTTGATCATTGCCCTCTTCTTGAGGTGGCTCATCTTCTTGATCTTCTTCTTCATCACCTTGAGCCTGTTCCTCATATTGAGTTGGTGGAGATGCTTGTATGGAAGATGACGGTTGATCTTGTGCTTGTGGAGGCTCTTCAAATTCTTTAGGACACACATCCCCAATGGACATGTTCCTTAGCACGATGCTTGGAGCTTCTTCATCATCTAATTCATCAAGATCAACTTGCTCCACTTGGGAGCAATTAGTCTCATCAAACACAATGTCACAAGAAACTTCAACTAGTCTAGTGGACTTGTTAAAGACTCTATATGCCCTTGTGTTTGCATCATATCTAGTAAAAAGCCTTCTACAGCCTTAGGAGCAAATTTAGATTTTCTACATCTTTTAACAAGAATAAAACATTTGCTACCAAAGACTCTAAAATATGAAACATTGGTCTTTTACCGGTTAGGAGTTCATACGATGTCTTCTTGAGGATTCGGTGAAGGTAGAGCCGGTTGATGGAGTAGCAAGCAGTGTTGATTGCTTCCGCCCAAAACCGGTCCGGAGTCTTGTACTCATCAAGCATGGTCCTTGCCATATCCAGTAGAGTTCTATTCTTCCTCTCCACTACACCATTTTGTTCAGGTGTGTAGGGAGAAGAGAACTCATGCTTGATGCCCTCATCCTCAAGGAAGCCTTCAATTTGTGAGTTCTTGAACTATGTCCCGTTATCGCTTCTTATTTTCTTGATCCTCAATCTGAACTCATTTTGAGCCCGTCTCAAGAATCCCTTTAAGGTCTCTTGGGTTTGAGATTTTTCTTGCAAAAAGAACACCCAAGTGATGCGAGAATAATCATCCACAATTACAAGACAGTACTTACTCCCGCCGATGCTTATGTAAGCGATCGGGCCGAATAAATCCATGTAGAGTAGCTCCAGTGGCCTGTCCGTTGTCATGATGTTCTTGTGTGGATGATGGGTGCCAACTTGCTTTCCTGCTTGACAAGCGCTACAAACCCTGTCTTTCTCAAAATGAACATTTGTTAGTCCCAAAATGTGCTCTCCCTTTAGAAGCTTGTGAAGATTCTTTATTCCAACATGAGCTAGTCGGCAATGCTAGAGCCAACCCATATTAGTCCTAGCAATTAAGCAAGTGTCAAGTTCAGCTCTATTAAAATCAACTAAGTATAACTGACCCTCTAACACTCCCTTAAATGCTACTGAATCATCACTTCTTCTAAAGACAGTAACACCTACATCTGCAAAAAGACAGTTGTAGCCCATATTGCATAATTGAGAAACAGAAAGCAAATTGTAATCTAAAGAGTCTACAAGCAAAACATTGGAAATAGAATGGTTAGGTGATATAGCAATTTTACCAAGTCCTTTGACCAAACCTTGATTTCCATCCCTGAATGTAATAGCTTGTTGGGGATCTTTATTTTTCTTGTAGGAGGAGAACATCCTTTTCTCTCCTGTCATGTGGTTTGTGCATCCGCTATCAATGATCCAACTTGAGCCCCCGGATGCATAAACCTGCAAAACAATTTAGGCCTTGTTCTTAGGTACCCAAACGGTCTTGGGTCCTTTCACATTAGAAACAAGCACCTTGGGTAGCCAAACACAAGTCTTTGAGCCATTGTGTTTGGCCCCAACATATTTGGCAACTACTTTGCCTGATTTGTTAGTCAGCACATAAGAAGCATCAAAAGTCTTAAATGAAATGTTATGATCATTTGATGCAGTAGGAGATTTCTTTTTAGGCAATTTAACATGGGTAGATTGCCTAGAGCTAGATGCCTCATTTTTATACATAAAAGCATGATGTGAAACAGTGTGAGGTTTTCTAGCATGAATCCTCCTAATCTTGTGTTCGGGATAACCAGCAGGATATAAAATGTAACCCTCGTTATCCTGAACCATGGAAGCCTTGCCCTTAACAAAATTGGACAATCTCTTAGGGGCATTAAGCTTGACATTGGTTCCCTATTGGAAACCAATGCCATCCTTAATCCTAGTGCGTCTCCCATTATAAAGCATGCTTCTAACAAATTTAAATTTTCCATTTTCAATTTCATGCTCATTAATTTTAGCAGTTAATTGAGCTATATGATCATTTTGTTGTTTAATTAAAGAAAGGTGATCATTTATAGCATCAACATTAACATCTCTACATCTAGTACAAATAGAAACATGATCAACAGTAGATGTAGAAGGTTTGAAAAAATTTAATTCATCAATCTTACCATGTAAAATAGCATTCTCATTTCTAAGATTGGAAATGGCATCATTGCAAACATTCAAATCTTTAGCCCCAGAAATTAATCTAGCATTTTCATCTTGAGAGCACCTAGAGGGGGGTGAATAGGTGATCCTGTAAAATTCAACACTAATAGCCACACAACTTAGTTATGAAAGTTAGAATGGCTAAGTAGCTTGAAACGAACTCTTGTGACCACAGACAATCAAAGAGAAAGCACACAAGAGACACACGATTTTATCCCGTGGTTCGGCCAAGTAACACTTGCCTACTTCCACGTTGTGGCGTCCCAATGGACGAGGGTTGCACTCAACCCCTTTCAAGTGATCCGATGATCAACTTGAATACCACGGGTTTTCTTCCTTATATCCTTTTCCCGTTTGTGAGGAATCTCCACAAGTTGGAGCCTCTCGCCATTACAATGATGATCACAAAGACAGCACAGAGTAAGGTTGGGATGAGCAACACACACAAGATGCAAATCACAGCACACCCACACACACAAGAGAAAACTTGAGCTCAAATGACAACACAGGGAGTCCTTGACTCGAATAGAGCTCAAATCTCAAACACAACCAAACGAATGCGCGAGAACAAAGTCTGGATGCCTTAGGATGCTTAGTGAATGCTTGTGTAGCTCCTCCATACACCTAGGGGTCTCTTTTATAGCCCCAAGGCAGCTAGGAGCCGTTGAAGATCAACAAGGAAGACTATCCTTGCCTTCTGTCGAGTGGCGCACCGGACAGCCGGTGCGCCACCGGACAGTCACTGTAGACGGTCCGGTGCCGATCTCCATCCTTTTCTGGCGCAGACAACCGTTGCAGCGCCGGGCTGGTTGGCGCACCAGACACTGTCCGGTGCACACCGGACAGTCCGGTGCCCCCCGCCGACCGTTGGAGCTGCCACGCATCGCGCGAAGATTGCACGGCTGATCGTTGGCGCAGACGACCGTTGGCTCACTGGACAGTCCGGTGCACCACCGGATAGTCTGGTGAATTTTAGCTGTACGCCGCTGATCCTCTTCCCGAGAGCGACGAGTTCGCTGCGGACGACTCACCGGACAGTCCGGTGCACCACCGGACAGTCCGGTGAATTATAGCCGTACGCCGTCGTCGAGTCCCGAGAGCGGCCTGTTCACGCGGACTAGCCTGGTGCACCGGACACTGTCCGGTGCACCACCGGACAGTCCGGTGTGCCAGGCCGAGCTGGACTTTGGCTGCACATAGCCAAGTCTTTTGCAATTCTTTCTTTTCCTGTTCCTAGCACTTAGACAAAATATGTTAGTACTCAAAACAATGTACTAAGTCTAGAAACATACCTCATGTCTTGATTTGCACTTTTCTCTTCATTTACCACATAATAACTCAATTACATGTGTTGGGCACTTAATCACCAAAACATAATAGAAATTGCCCAAGGGCACATTTCCCTTTCAATCTCCCCCTTTTGGTGATTTATGCCAACACATCCAAAAGCAACCAAAAGAAGTGCAACATCAATGCAATTGAGAACAAATTGTCTTTGCACAAGTTTTGACATATTTGGATCATTCTTTGCCACCACTTGGTTTGTTTTTGCAAATAAAATTCATTTTCCTATCTCTAAGTCAAACTCACTTGTTTGGGCACAAAGAGAGATAATCCAAGAGTGAAATTGATCAAATGCCAAAAACTCCCCCTTTTCCCCATAATCATAAATTCTCCCCCACAAGAGACCAAATTTTACAATAAGAGTATTTTGGACAAATCAAAAGTTCTAACTATATTGTTTTCAAAATTCACAAGTGGTAGCTGATCCATTTGCTTTGGCCTTAATTTCTCCCCCTTTGGCATTAAGCACCAAAACAGGATCGTTCTTGGCCCTTTAACCCCATTGCCTCACCAAATTTGTTAATTAAGAGCAACAAGGCAATAAGAGCATAGGTATGAACTTGGAAGTAAATACACCAATACCGGAGTGCAGTGGAAGTTCTTTGCAACGTCCAAGTCCATTTTTCCTTTCAATGCACCTTTGAGACTACATCAAGAATACTTAAACACAAAGGTTAGTCTCAAAGGGTCAAGTTGTAGCACATCTCCCCCTAAATATGTGCATCATTCACACATGGACTTGTGAGGTTCGGGGATCCCTTGCACAACTTGAGCACCATCAATAAGCAACAAATTACATAAATGCATGAAGTGACATGATCAAAGGCATAGAACACATGTATGTTATAAATCAATCCAAGTTATGCGAATCTAAGACATTTAGCTCACTACGCAACCAGCAAAACCTTTTCTCATCTAAAGGCTTGGTGAAGATATCGGCTAGCTGGTTCTCGGTGTTAATATGGTACACCTTGATATCTCCCTTTTGTTGGTGGTCTCTCAGGAAGTCATGCTGGATGTCTATGTGCTTAGTGCGGCTGTGTTCAACAGGATTATCCGCCATGCGGATTGCACTCTCATTATCACATAGGAGTGGGACTTTGCTCAGATTGTAGCCAAAGTCCCGGAGGGTTTGCCTCATCCAAAGTAGTTGCGCGCAACACTGTCCTGCGGCAACATACTCGGCCTCAGCGGTGGATAGGGCAACGGAGGTTTGTTTCTTTGAACTCCAAGACACCAGGGACCTTCCTAGAAATTGGCACGTCCCCGATGTGCTCTTCCTATCAACCTTGCATCCGGCATAATCGGAGTCTGAATATCCAATCAAGACAAAGGTAGACCCCTTTGGATACCAGATCCCAAAGCAAGGCGTAGAAACTAGATATCTAAGAATTCGCTTAACAGCCACAAGGTGACATTCCTTGGGGTCAGATTGATATCTAGCACACATGCATACACTTAGCATAATGTCCGGTCTACTAGCACATAAATAAAGCAAGGAACCTATCATAGACCGGTATGCCTTTTGATCAACGAACTTACCTCCTTTGTTGATTGGTTCCCATAGGTGTCTTTGCGGGCTTGGCGTCCTTCATCCCAAACCGCTTGAGAAGATCTTGTGTGTACTTCGTTTGGGAGATGAAGGTGCCGTCCTTGAGTTGCTTCACTTGGAACCCAAGAAAATAGGTCAACTCGCCCATCATAGACATTTCAAATTTTTGAGTCATCACCCTGCTAAACTCCTCACAAAACTTTTGGTTAGTAGAATCAAATATTATGTCATCGACATAAATTTGGCACACAAAAAGGTCACCGTCACAAGTCTTAGTGAAAAGAGTGGGATCGAATTTCCCAACCTTGAAAGCATTGGCAATTACGAAATCTCTAAGGCATTCATACCATGCTCTTGGGGCTTGCTTAAGTCCATAGAGCGCCTTAGAGAGCTTAAAAACATGGTCGGGATACCTGTCATCCTCAAAGCCAGAGGGTTGTTCCACGTATACCTCCTCCTTGATTAGCCCGTTGAGGAAAGAGCTCTTCACGTCCATTTGAAACAACCTAAAGGAATGGTGAGCAGCATAGGCTAATAGAATGCGAATAGACTCTAGCCTAGCCACAGGAGCAAAAGTCTCCTCGAAATCCAAACCTGTGACTTGGGCATAACCTTTTGCCACAAGTCGAGCCTTGTTTCTTGTCACCACCTGTTGGGGCCATGCTTCGTTGCGCCGAAGGTCTTACACGAAGAAGCAGCTTCGGCTGAAGTTGTCCCCAGGAGAGGGCCGAAGGTTCCTTTTCATGAAGCTTCGGCGTTACAAACCGACATAGAGATAGAATGATCTTTTTATCCATAGAGGTCTGAGTCAATGTTGTAAACTTTTGTAAGGGGCATAATTGTAATTCGTCACAGGCTGTGTCCTGTGTCTATAAATAGATGAACAGTACCCCTGTACTGTTCACGCGAACTTGACATTTGCCTTCGCATCACGCCTGTACTTTTGCTTTCCTCAGGACCGAAGGTACATTTGTAATTTGAAGTCATTTATATTCGTTCATGATAATAAAAATGGAGATGATTCTATGATAATATTTAAATGTTTACTTTATACCTCATGATTTGTATGAATACTTCGTCCCTTGTTATTATGCTCACGAAGGTACGTCCTTCGTAACCTTCGTCCGAAATTCTTTATATCCTGAAGGGATATAATGTTTTGGAGGACGAAGGACTTTAACACTTAACATTTTCTATGTTGCCTTGTTCTTAATTCTTAGCATTTGAGAACAAGCCCCCAACATTGGCGCCCACCTCCGGTGAACTCACTTCCACTTTTCTGAGCTGATGGCTTCGTTCAACAATCAAGCTGGAGCTGCTTCGGCTTCGAAGCTGGTGCTCCCGATAACAGGCGGTTCTTGCTCAGAGCCGGCTAACAAGAAGCAGAAGAAGGAGGCTCAAAGAAGGGTGCAGCATGTTGGAGTGCAGGGACCCTTCATCAAGTCAAAATGGTCCCACATTCCAATTACTTTCTCTCAGGAAGATCTTCAGCTTAAGGATTATCCTCACAATGATGCCATGGTTATCTCTTGCGTGATCAAAGGATTTCTGGTCCACAATGTCTTAGTTGATACAGGCAGTGCAGCTGATATTATATTTGCTAAAGCCTTCAGACAAATGCAAGAGCCCGAAGACAAGATTCATGATGCTACGCACCCTCTTTGTGGCTTCGGAGGGCGGCAGATTGTAGCACTTGGGAAGATTACCATGCCGGTAACCTTCGGATTTGTTAACAACACAAGGACTGAGCAAATTGTGTTTGATATTGTTGACATGGAGTATCCTTACAATGCTATCATTGGTCGCGGTACTCTTAATGCCTTCGAAGCAATTCTTCACCCAGCTTATCTCTGCATGAAGATACCTTCGGACCAAGGGCCTATTGCTATTCATGGAAGCCAGGAAGCTGCTAGAAGGGCCGAAGGAAGCTGGACTGACTCCAAAGCAATCCATAACATAGATGGAGTTGAAGCTTGTGAACAGTACAAATTCAGAAGGGAGAAAGCAGCTTCAGCAGATCAGCCGAAGCCCATGTTATTGTGTGAGGACATAGCAGAGCAGAAGGTGCTGTTGGGCTCGCAATTATCTGAAGACCAGGAGAAAACCTTGATAAGGTTTTTATTCAACAACAAAGATGTTTTTGCATGGTCAGCTAATGATCTCTGTGGAGTAAATCGGGATGTTATTGAACATTCGCTCAATGTTGACCCATCCTTCAGACCCCGAAAGCAGAGGCTTCGGAAGATGTCGGATGACAAGGCCGAAGGGGCTCGCAATGAAGTAAAAAGACTCCTCAGTGCAGGAGTTATCAGAGAAGTAAAGTATCCAGAGTGGCTAGCTAACACTGTTATGGTGAAGAAGGCCAATGGCAAGTGGAGAATGTGTATCGATTTCACAGATCTCAACAAGGCTTGTCCGAAGGATGAATTCCCGCTGCCAAGGATAGACTCTTTAGTCGATGCAGCAGCTTCTTCAGAGCTCATGAGTCTCCTGGACTGCTACTCAGGCTATCATCAAATCTGGATGAAGAAGGAAGATGAGCCGAAGACTAGCTTCATAACCCCAAGTGGCACATATTGCTATCTTCGGATGCCTGAGGGGCTCAAAAATGCCGGAGGAAGTTTCAGCAGAATGACAGCGAAGGTCCTCCAGTCTCAGATAGGCAGAAATGTGTTGACTTATGTCGATGACATCATTGTAAAAAGCACGAAGCAGGAAAATCATATTGCTGATCTGCAGGAGACCTTCGCCAGTTTCAGACAAGCTGGTCTGAAGCTGAATCCAGAAAAATGTGTCTTCGGAGTAAAGAAGGGGAAATTTCTTGGATGCTTGGTTTCAACAAAGGGAATCGAAGCTAATCCAAATAAAATCGAAGCTATACTTCGAATGGAGCCACCAACCACAAGAAAGGGGGCCCAAAGATTGACAGGAAGGCTGGCATCTCTCAACAGATTTATATCCAGATCAGCAGAAAGAAATTTACCATTCTTCGAGGTGCTGAAGTCAGCTGAAGTCTTTCAATGGGGACCAAGTCAACAAAAAGCCTTCGAAGAGCTGAAGCAATATTTGATAGATCTAACAACATTAACTCCGCCAACACCAGGGGCTCCTCTGTTGTTATATGTGGCAGCTTCGCACTCAGCAGTAAGTGCGTCACTTGTCCAGGAGAAGCTTGATGGCCAAGCCAAGAAGCAAGTTCCAGTGTATTTTGTATCTGAAATCCTTAGTGTATCAAAGAAAAATTATACAGAGCTGGAGAAGGTATTGTATGCCGTTTTAATGGCATCCAGGAAGCTTCGACATTATTTTCAGGCATACAATATTATTGTTCCTTCTTCGCAGCCGTTGAAGGATATCATGAGAAATAGAGAAGCTACTGGACGGATTGGAAAATGGGCTGCAGAGCTCAATGAATTTTATATTGATTATGTGCATAGATCTTCGATCCAGTCTCAAGCATTGGCAGATTTCATTGCCGACTGGACGCCAGGGGCTCAGGATGAAGAAGCAAATAAAGATGCCGAAGTGTGGACAGTGTTTTGTGATGGCTCTTGGGGAACCTTCGGAGCAGGTGCAGCCGCTGTGTTGGTTTCACCATCCAAGGTTAAAACTTGTTATGCAGCAAGACTTGACTTCAGCTGTACAAACAATATTACTGAATACGAAGCCCTGCTCCTGGGCCTTCAGAAATTAAAGGCAATGGGAATCAGAAGGGCGATTCTTAAAACTGATTCCCAGGTTGTTTCGGGTCATATTGACAAAAGTTGCAAGGCTAAAGATCCGAAGCTTGAAAAATATCTAGACACGGTCCGAAGGATCGAAGCCTCCTTCGAAGGATTTTCTGTCAAGAATATCCCTCGGGGACAGAATGAGCATGCTGATTTGCTAGCCAAGTCTGCAGCACAGGGGCTGCCGTTACCTTCGGATGTGTTCTTCGAAACAATAAAGGCACCTTCAGTGGAGCTCCTGGAAAGAGCAGTCCTCAACATATCTCCTGTTTACAGCGAAGATTGGAGAACTGAAATCATCTCTTACCTTCAGGGTAAGTTCCTTTCAGATGACGAAGCTTATAATAAAAGGATAGAGGCAAGAGCTCGTCCATATGTCATGATAGAAGGGGAGTTATACAAACATGGAGTTTGCGCTCCGCTGCTCAAATGCTTATCTAGAACCGAAGGTATAGAGTTGATGAAAGAAATACATGCAGGCCTGTGTGGATCCCACATCGGATCTAGGCCGCTACTTGGAAAAGTTTTCCGCCAAGGATTTTATTGGCCGAAGGCAGCTTCGGATGCAGCGGAGTTAGTTCAAAAGTGCGAAGGTTGTCAGAAATGTGCAAGAGATCAAAAGCAACCTTCGTCTTTGACACAGCTGATACAACCTATCTGGCCATTGCAAAGGTGGGGCCTTGACTTGTTAGGTCCATTACCACCGGCTCAAGGGAATCTAAAATATGTTATAGTGGCTGTGGAGTATTTTTCTAAATGGATTGAGGCAAAGCCATTAGCCACAATAACTTCGGCCGCTGTCCAAAAGTTTTTCTGGCAGAACATTGTCTGTCGCTTCGGAGTACCGAAGGCCATCACTGTAGATAATGGAACGCAGTTCGACTCCGAAGCTTTCAGAAATTTCTGTGATCAAATTGGAACGAAGATCCATTTTGCATCAGTCAGGCATCCGGAGTCGAATGGGCTCGTTGAAAGGGCCAACGGCATTATAATGACAGGAATAATGAAGTTAATCTTCAATCAACCCAGGGGAAAGTGGCCAGATCAGTTAACCAAAGTGGTGTGGAGCCACAATACAACAGCATCAAGGTCTACAGGCTTTACTCCATTCAAGTTATTGTTCGGAGACGAAGCAATAACTCCGGAGGAAGCTAAAGCTGGATCAATAAGAGTAGTAGCTTCGGCAGAACCAGGTCCTGAAGATGCCTGTCTTGTGGAAAAAGATGCTTTAGAAGGGGTCAGGCTTCAAGCTGTGGAGAATATCAATAAATACCAGGCTGAAACAGTCAAATGGCGAGATAGAAAGGTCCGGCTAAAAAATATTGAGCCGGGACACTTGGTGCTTCGGAGAGTGGCCAACCCAGACACAGTGGGCAAATTACAGTTGAAATGGGAAGGACCTTTCTTAGTAGTATCTTCGTCAAGGCCTGGTTCGTACAGATTGAAGGACATGGATGGCAACGAAATTCCAAGATCTTGGAATGCGGATGAGCTTCGGCGATATTATGTATAACTTGATGTAACTTTTTATGTTTTTCTTTTCTTTTTCATGGCACCCTTTTCCTTTCTAAAGGGGGAGAAAGGTTTTTAATGGGGCCATCATATGTAATTTCCTTTTTAGTTTTATAAGAGCAAAATCCCCCAAAGAATGTAAATGTAAAAGCTGAGAACGCACCATCGAGTGCCGAAACTGAAAAAGAGAAGAAGCTCCAAAGACGTCCCTAAGGGGATGCAGAGCTCACAGCGAAAAGTCAACGCTAATTCCGCCGAAAGTAAAAGGCGAAGAAGCTCCAAAGACGTCCCTAAGGGGATGCAGAGCTTACAGCGAAAAGTCAACGCTGATACCGCCTAAGTAAAAGGCGAAGAAGCTCCAAAGTCGTTCCTAAGGGAATGCAGAGCTGACGTGTGGTTGTTTCTAAGGAAATAATGGCTGAGAGTGTGGCTTCGGATATATGTTTTGGACATTCATTCGCACATTACATTACATCATAGCATTTGCATTCATAAGCATTCATTCATAGCATTTGCGTTCCTAAGTGGTCGTTTCGGCAAAAAGAAGAAGTGGTCTTTTATGCTTCGTTGTGTACAAAAAAGAAAAGCTTCGGCAAAAAGAAGAAGTGGTCTTTTATGCTTCGTTGTGTACAAAAAAGAAAAGCTTCGGCAAAAAGAAGAAGTGGTCTTTTATGCTTCGTTGTGTACGAAAAGAAGGGAAGGTGTTTTTTTTTCGCCTTCGGCTCAAAATACTAATTTCGTCCACATCAAAGCGCCTCAATAGAAGGATAAGAATATATTACAAGGTATGTACAAAGTTCCTTGAGAACAGTTTAATTGTATTTACAAAAGTTGTTACAAAAGTCTCCTGAGTTTTTCCTATAGTATACTCCTACTGATCTTCATTGAGCTTCAGCTTCGGCGACATATTTTAAGCAGCATCTTCAGCTTCGTCTTCCTACATGAATCAAGGTATCGCGAGTAAAAATCAAGTGTGAAGGAGAAGGTAAGTACAAAGTATGATTTCTTACTGGTTCAAGATGACTTCGAGCTTCGTCTCCAGCCTTCTCTCGCCCGCCTTTTGTCCATATCATTTTTATAAATCTATTTGAGATGCTTCGGGCGAGGTCAGGAATATCGTCTAGAATTGATGGAGACAGGGTGAAGTTGGGCCTGTTGACGATTTTTCCATGCTCGCAGCCGGCCTTCAGGAACGCTGCAGCGGTACCCCGAGAAGCTACCCAGGCACAGAAGTCACCGTGCCCGGCTATAACTTCGTCAAGCTCTTCAATTTCAGCTTCAATATGATCGAAGGCTTTTGGTAAATTTTCAGCTGAAGGGTTAAACTTTCCACTGCTGGCTCCAACTGAGTGAAAGATCTTCTTTAATTGTTGGATACAGTTGTTACTAAATTTCAAGCACTTGTCCTGAAGGCCTGTTAATGATTTCTTCAAGTCTGAGTTGGTTTGGACTTCGGCTTCAAGTTTCGAATTAAGCTCTAGCTTCTCTTGTTCAAATTGTTTTGATTGGCAGATAAGCTTCGAATTCAATTTTGATACTTTAGCTTCAGTCTCTGCCAGCAAGCCTTCGGTTGATTGGAGTTCGAAGTCCTTCTTTTCAATAATAGCTGATTGTTCTTTTATCTTGCTCTCTAAATTTTCAATTATAGCTTCGTGTTTTTTATCTTCTAAGTCTTGCTGCATCTTCAAAGCTTTGCTTAGTAGCATGCTCTGCAAATAAACAACCTTCGTTAGGAATATTTCCATTATTAAAAAACAATAGAAGTCAGAGAGAAAGTTGTTTACCTTGAAGTTGGAATAAAATAAGCTGCCGACGATATGTTGTCGTCGGTAGCGACTGATATCTGTCTCTAGCTTCGGAAAACCGATACTCTTTGATAGAGTACCGATGACCTTAGCTCCAGTTTGGTCTCGAATGCAGCCTAATTTTTCATCGTCCACACCTCCGAAAAGAAGAGCTCCTGGCCTATATCCGCAAGATTTGGCATAGTCTTTAAGCTCTTCTATTTCGTCCTTCGACAGTTTTTGCCCAACTAAATTTTGACATATGTAGGCTTCGTCTTCCGAAGTATCTTCGGCTATTTCTTTTCCTTTTCCAGGCACTGTGGCCGTGGTTTCTTCAGCAGCAGTGGCAGCTTCTTCTGTGGCCATGTCTAGTAAAATTTTGTCGATGTCTTCAATGGTAGTTTCTAAGTTCAAATCTTCGGCTGAAGCGGCTTCGGTAGCCGCGACCTCCGAAGGTGCGACTTCGGCATTTGTTGTGCCCTCAACAGCTGGCGTTTTTTGAATTGACGCCCTCGGTGGCGTCTTGTCAATAACTTCGGTCACTGCAATAATTCTCTGCCTCTTTGTTTTGGTTATCTTCGTTTTTTCCGGCTCTTCCACCTTTCGAAAAAGCTTCGTCAGTTGAGGCTTTAATGGACTTAGCTTCGTGGGCAGGGTTTCAGTCATTACCTTTAAGGTTTCCTCTACGTCGCTGGTAGAAGGTGGTGCGGGGTCCCTCTTCATCGGATAATTTTCGCTTTGGAGTTGATATTTTTCTCTTCTTGGGAATTTTCTTCTCTTTTGCTGGTTTTTCTTCATCCTTGTTCAAAGTTTCGGCCACTCTTTTCCTTTTTTGGCCCTCAGCACCCTTGTTCAGCCGCTCATAGTCAGGGTACTCGAAGCCCAGGGCATCAAGCACTCGGTTCAGCCTTCGCTTCGGACGGGTGCCGAAGGCCGCGGTCATAAGTTGATCTTCTTTTTTGGAATAATTCCCAAGAATTTCATTGCACATCACCTCAACTGTGTCCAGCCACTCTTGGCAGGGCTTTTTAAAGTATTTCTTGAATTTGAAATGGTAAGGGAGCCGGACAAGTTCCCCCTTCTTCTTCTCCCCCTTTAGCTTTGGCATTTCCCATTCTTTCAGAGTAGGGAAGACTCTGAACGCCAAGAATTCTTGAACCAGATCCCTGGTACCGATATGCTCTGAAATAATTTCAAACTCACCTAGTGCAGCCCAGGTGGGACCCTCCAATGTCATGTGGCACCGTGGCCTTGTTTCTCCGAAGATCAAGTCAAGTGGGCTATGTACCAATTTTTCTTCATCTTCGTCAACCTTCACATAAAACCACTCAGATTTCCAGCCTGCTGGCCATTTGCTTCGGTAGCTGATAACAGGAGACTTTGTTGTTTTCCGGTAGGCAAAATTGTAGCAACCGAAGTTATCATGTAATCCATCTTTTCTGGCCTTCGTTTGATAATGTAACTCATGAACTCGACAGAAACTGTCGGCAAATGGCTCCACTGCTTGGCTTCGGAGGGCCCAGATATAAACATTAAGCCTAACGATAGCGTTAGGAGTCAATTGATGAAAGTAAATACCAAATTTTTTCAATACATCTGCAATAATTCCATGAAGAGGGAATCTCAGCCCAGCCTTTAAAAAGCTCTTGAAAATGACAATCTCGTCCTTCTCTGGCTTCGGGGTAGTTTCTTCTCCCCCGAAGCGAAGTAGCTTCTTCTGATTTTCACTGAAATAACCTGCTTTCACCATCTTGGAAAGATCAGCCTTTGAAACAGTCGACTTTCCGAAATCTAGGTGGCTGGGCTTGCTGGGCATGGCAATGCGATAGTCATCTTCGGGATCAGTTTCTTCAATGTTCTCCTCTTCTCCTTCGGCAGTTGTCGGGTTTGCTTCAGCGGCGGGCATTTCTTCCGCAATCACCAGTCCGAAACGCTGCATTGCTTCGGAGATGGGCACAGTATTCGAACCTTCGGCTTCGTCTCCTTCACGTTCAACTCTGGCAGTAGATCGCACTCTGGCCATTTGATTCTGAGTTTGGGGAAGTTAGACACTTTTTTCTTTTTCCTTTTCTCCCGAAGCCTTTCTTTCTGACGAAGCAGGCTTCGAGATGGACTTTCGTTCGATTCTGAGAATCAGGCTTCGGCTATAGTTAAAAATTTTGGCAGCAAAACAGTGCAAATAGCAATGAATGCTGTGGTAACTTCACACCTACTCGTCTGTTTATATAGTGCTGCAGGTAAGAAGGCGAAGCGGCAGGATTTTTACACCAGGCGGGCAGTCACTTGTACTCGCTGCGCAGTGGACCGCAAAGATCAAACAGTAACTCTGCAAGGTGGGTCCGACACGAGCTCGGAAATTGAATCGTTTCTCGGCAACGAGCTCAGGGAAGGTGTTTTTTAGACCTTCGGCTTCCCGAAGCTTAAGAGGCTTTTTTCACGGATCAAGCTCGTTACGAAAAACGATCTAGTGCCGCGAAAGGGGCTACTGTTGGGGCCATGCTTCGTTGCGCCGAAGGTCTTACACGAAGAAGCAGCTTCGGCTGAAGTTGTCCCCAGGAGAGGGCCGAAGGTTCCTTTTCATGAAGCTTCGGTGTTACAAACCGACATAGAGATAGAATGACCTTTTTATCCATAGAGGTCTGAGTCAATGTTGTAAACTTTTGTAAGGGGCATAATTGTAATTCGTCACAGGCTGTGTCCTGTGTCTATAAATAGATGAACAGTACCCCTGTACTGTTCACGCGAACTTGACATTTGCCTTCGCATCACGCCTGTACTTTTGCTTTCCTCAGGACCGAAGGTACATTTGTAATTTGAAGTCATTTATATTCGTTCATGATAATAAAAATGGAGATGATTCTATGATAATATTTAAATGTTTACTTTATACCTCATGATTTGTATGAATACTTCGTCCCTTGTTATTATGCTCACGAAGGTACGTCCTTCGTAACCTTCGTCCGAAATTCTTTATATCCTGAAGGGATATAATGTTTTGGAGGACGAAGGACTTTAACACTTAACATTTTCTATGTTGCCTTGTTCTTAATTCTTAGCATTTGAGAACAAGCCCCCAACACCACCCCTTGCTCGTCTTGCTTATTGCGGAACACCCACTTGGCTCCCACAATGTTTTGCTTTGGACGTGGCACCAGGCTCCAAACTTCATTCCTCTTGAAGTTGTTGAGCTCTTCCTGCATGGCCAACACCTAGTCCGGATCCTGCAAGGCCTCTTCTACCCTGAAAGGCTCAATAGAAGAGACAAATGAGTAATGCTCATAGAAATTAGCTAGACATGAGCGAGTTGTTACTCCCTTGCTTATGTCACCCAATATCTGATCAACGGGGTGATTTCTTTGGATCGTTGCTCGGACTTGAGTTGGAGGGGCCAGTGGTGCTTCTTCCTCCATCACTTGTTCTTCCTATGCTCCCCCTTGATCCTGTCCCTCTTCTTGAGGTACCTGTTCACCGTCTTGAGTTGGGGAATGCACCATTGTGGAGGAAGATGGCTGATCTTGCTCTTGTGGTTCCTGTGGTCGCACATCACTTATCGCCATCGTGCGTATTGCGGCCGTTGGAACATCATCTTCATCTACATCATCAAGATCAACTTGCTCTCTTGGAGATCCATTAGTCTCATCAAATACAACGTTGCTAGAGACTTCAACCAAACCCGATGATTTGTTGAAGACTCTATACGCCCTTGTATTTGAGTCATACCCTAGTAAAAACCCTTCTACTGCCTTGGGAGCAAATTTAGAATTTCTACCTTTCTTCACTAGAATGTAACATATGCTCCCAAATACATGAAAGTATGAGACGTTGCGTTTGTTATCGGTAAGGAGTTCGTACGAGGTCTTCTTGAGGAGGCGATGTAGGTAGAGCCGGTTTATGGCGTGGCAAGCTGTGTTCACAGCTTCCAACCAAAACCGCTCGGGCGTCTTGAATTCTCCAAGCATCGTTCTCGCCATGTCGATAAGCGTCCTGTTCTTCCTCTCTACCACACCATTTTGCTGTGGTGTGTAGGGAGCGGAGAACTCATGCTTGACACCTTCTTCCTCAAGGTACTCCTCCACTTGCAGATTCTTGAACTCGAACCTGTTGTCGCTTCTTATCTTTTTCACCTTGAACTCAAATTTGTTTTGAGCCCTCCTTAGAAAGCGCTTTAGGGTCCCTTGGGTTTCTGTTTTATCATGCAAAAAGAACACCCAAGTGAAGCGGGAAAAATCATCAACAATTACTAGACCATACTTACTTCTCCCGATACTAAGGTAGGCGACGGGTCCGAAGAGGTCCATGTGAAGAAGCTCCAGTGGTCTTGAAGTTGTCATCACATTCTTGTTGTGATGAGTGCTTCCCACCTGTTTCCCTACCTGACAAGCTGCACAAGGTCTATCTTTTTCGAAACATACATTGGTTAGTCCTAACACATGTTCTCCCTTTAGAAGTTTATGAAGGTTCTTCATCCCAACATGTGCTAGACGGTGATGCCACAGCCAGCCCATGCTAGTCTTAGCTATTAAGCATGCATCTAGATCGGCCTCCTCTTTCGAAAAATCAACTAAGTAGAGTTTGTTGTCTAATACACCCTTAAATGCTAATGAACCATCACTCCTTCTAAAGATAGAAACATTAACATATGTAAACAAACAATTGTAGCCCATGTGGCACAATTGACCTACAGATAGGAGATTGTAACCAAGCGACTCTACTAGAAATACGTTTGAAATGGAGTGCTCGTTGGTGATTGCTATCTTGCCCAAGCCTTTGACCTTGCCTTGGTTCCCATCTCCAAAGATGATCGTATCCTAGGAATCCTTGTTCTTGACATAGGAGGTGAACATCTTCTTCTCTCCCGTCATGTGGTTTGTGCATCCGCTGTCGATAATCCAGCTTGAGCCCCCGGATGCATAAACCTGCAAGGCAATTTACACTTGGGTTTTAGGTACCCAACTCTTGTTGGGTCCTACAAGGTTAGTCACAATAGCCTTTGGAACCCAAATACAAGTCTTGTCTCCCTTGCATTTGGATCCCAACTTTCTAGCAACTACTTTTTCATTCTTACATAAGAGCGTAAATAATGTATTACAAGCATGGTAAATGGTAGAAGGTTCATTACATACTCTCCTAGGCACACTTCTACCATGCACAAAAGTAGAGCTAGAGGCAAACATAGCATGTGAATCAAAAGCATTGTGATCATAACTCCTATGAGCATTCCTAAAATATTTTCTATTATACATAAAAGCATGATTCTTTTGAATACTACTAGCCATAGGGGCCTTCCCTTTCTCCTTGGCAAGAATGGGAGCCTTTTGGCTTGTTAAGTTCTTGGCTTCCTTTCGAAAACCAAGCCCATCCTTAATTGAGGGGTGTCTACCAATTGTGTATGCATCCCTAGCAAACTTTAATTTATCAAAATCAATCTTGCAAGTCTTAAGTTGAGCATTAAGACTTGCCACCTCATCATTTAATTTAGAAATGGATGCAATATGATCATAACAAGCATCAATATCAAAATCCTTACATCTATTGCAAATAACTACATGTTCTACACAAGATCTAGTAGTATTATCTTCCTCTAGCTTAGCATTTAGATCATCATTCAAAATCTTTAAACTAGAGATTGATTCATGGCACACAGACAATTCAGAGGATAACATTTCATTTCTCTTAATTTCTAGAGCAAGTGATTTTTGAACGCTAACAAATTTATCATGCTCTTCATACAAAATATCCTCTTGTTTTTCTAAAAGTCTATCCTTTTCATTTAAAGCATCAATTAGTTCATTAATCTTTTCTACTTTAGCTCTATCTAATCCTTTAAATAGACTAGAGTAATCTACTTCATCATCGGAGGAATCCTCATCACTAGAAGTAGAGTACTTAGGGGAATCTCGAACACTCACCTTCTTCTCCTTGGCCATGAGGCAAGTGTGGCGTTCGTTGGGGAAGAGCGAAGACTTGTTGAAGGCCGAGGCTGCCAGTCCTTCATCGTTGGAGTCAGATGAAGAGCAGTCTGAATCCCATTCTTTGCCAAGGTGCGCCTCGCCCTTCGCCTTCTTGTAAGCCTTCTTCTTCTCCCTCTTCCCATGCTTTTCTTGTTCCTGGTCATTATCATTATCAGGGCATTGTGCTATAAAATGACCAGTCTTACCGCATTTAAAATAGGAGCGCTTTCCCCTTGCTTTGTTCTTGTTGGGGTACTCCTTGCGTCCTTTTAGTGCGGTCTTGAACCGCTTGATGATTAGGGCCATCTCATCTTCATTTAGCTCGATAGCCTCAACTTGTGCCACCTTGCTTGGTAGCGCCTCCCTGCTGCTTGTTGCTTTGAGAGCAACGGGTTGAGGCTCGTAGACGGGTAGAGGGCCATTAAGAGCATCATCCACGTATCGCACTTCCTTTACCATCATACGCCCGCTCACGAATTTTCCGAGTATCTCCTCGGGCGTCATTTTGGTGTACCTGGGATTTTCACGAAAGAGGTTTACAAGATGGGGGTCAATTACCGTGAATGACCTTAGCATAAGTCGGACGACGTCATGGTCCGTCCATCTTGTGCTTCCATAGCTTCTAATCTTGTTGACCAGGGTCTTGACCTGTTGTAGGTTTGCGTTGGCTCCTCTCCCCTGTTCATCGCAAATCTCCCTAGCTCGCCTTCCACTAACTCCATTTTGGTGATCATGGTGACGTCGTTTCCCTCATGAGATATCTTGAGGGTGTCCTAGATTTGCTTGGCGTTGTCCAAGCCGCTCACCTTGTTGTATTCATCCCTACACAAAGAAGCTAGCAAAACAGTGGTAGCTTGTGCATTCTTATGAATTTGCTCATTAATATACATAGGATTATCCGTACTATTGAAATGCATTCCATTTTCAACTATCTCCCAAATACTAGGATGGAGAGAAAATAAGTGACTACGCATTTTGTGACTCCAAAAAGAGTAGTCTTCTCCATCAAAGTGTGGAGGTTTCCCAAGTGGAATTGATAGCAAATGAGCATTGGAATTGAATGGAATATGAGAATAATCAAATGAATAGTTTTGATTAACCGATTTCTTTTTTGACGAGTCATCGTCGTCGTCGTCTCTTGGTGAAGAAGAGGATTCATCGCTGTTGTAGTAGACAATCTTCTTGATGCGCCTCTTCTTCTTCCCATCCCTCTTCTTGTGACTTGAGCCTGAGTTGGTAGGCTTGTCGTCTCTAGGCTCATTGAGGAAGGACTCCTTCTCCTTGTCATTGACCACCATCCCCTTTCCCTTAGGATCCATCTCTTCGGGCGATTAGTCCCTTACGTGAAGAGAACGGCTCTGATACCAATTGAGAGCACCTAGAGGAGGGTGAATAGGTGATCTTATAAAATTCAACACTAATAGCCACACAACTTAGTTATGAAAGTTAGAACGGCTAAGTAGCTTGAAACAAACTCTTGTGACCACAGACAATCAAAGAGAAAGCACACAAGAGACACACGATTTTATCCCGTGGTTCGGCCAAGTAACACTTGCCTACTTCCACGTTGTGGCGTCCCAATGGACGAGGGTTGCACTCAACCCCTTTCAAGTGATCCGATGATCAACTTGAATACCACAGTTTTTCTTCCTTATATCATTTTCCCGTTTGTGAGGAATCTCCACAAGTTGGAGTCTCTCGCCCTTACAATGATGATCACAAAGACAGCATGGAGTAAGGTTGGGATGAGCAACACACACTAGACACAAATCGCAGCACAGCCACGCACACAAGAGAAGACTTGAGCTCAAATGACAACACAGGGAGTCCTTGACTCGAATAGAGCTCAAATCTCAAACACAACGAAACGAATGCGCGGGAACGAAGTCTGGATGCCTTAGGATGCTTAGTGTAGCTCCTCCACATGCCTAGGGGTCTCTTTTATAGCCCCAAGGCAGCTAGGAGCCGTTGAAGATCAACAAGGAAGGCTATCCTTGCCTTCTGTCGAGTGGCACACCGAACAGTCTGGTGCGCCACCGGACAGTCACTGTAGACGGTCTGGTGCCGATCTCCTTCCTTTTTTGGCGCAGACGACCGTTGCAGCACCGGGCCAGTTGGCGCACCAAACACTGTCCGGTGCACACCGGACGGTCCTGTGCCCCCCGCCGACCGTTGGAGCTGCCACGCGTCGCGCGAAGATTGCGCGACCGACCGTTGGCACAGACGACCATTGGCTCACCGGACAGTCCGGTGCACCACCGGACAGTCCGATGAATTTTAGCCGTACGCCGCTGATCCTCTTCCCGAGAGCGACGAGTTCACCGTGGACGACTCACCGGACAGTCCGGTGCACCACCGGACAGTCCGGAGAATTATAGTCATATGCCACCGTCGAGTCCCGAGAGCGGCCTGTTCACGCGGACTAGCCTGGTGCACCGGACACTGTCCGGTGCACCATCGGACAGTCCGGTGTGCCAGGCCGAGCTGGACTTTGGCTGCGCACAACCAAGTCTTTTGCAATTCTTTCTTTTCCTGTTCCTAGCACTTAGACAAAATATGTTAGTACTCAAAACAATGTACTAAGTCTAGAAACATACCTCATGTCTTGATTTGCACTTTTCTCTTCATTTAGCACATAAGAACTCAATTACATGTGTTGGGCACTTAATCACCAAAACATAATAGAAATTGCCCAAGGGCACATTCCCTTTCACATCTCTAAGGTTAGAAATTGTAACATTCAATTTATCATTCTTAGCAATTAGACTAGCATTTTCATTTCTAAGACTGATAATGGAATCATTACAAACATTTAACTTCTCAACCTTAGCAATTAAATTAGCATTCTCAGTTCTATGGTTGGAAACAGTGTCATGGCAAATGCTAAGCTCTTTAGTCAAGTTTTCACATTTTTCTATCTCTTGAGCATAGGCATTTTTAACTTTAACATGCTTCTTATTTTCCTTAATAAGGAATTCCTCTTGGCTATCCAAAAGTTCGTCCTTCTCATGAATAGCACCTATCAGTTCATTCAATTTTTCTTTTTGTTGCATGTTAATGTTGGCAAAAAGTGTATGCAAATCATCCTCATCTTCACTAGAGCTAGCCTCATCAATAGATGTTGTGTATTTTGTGGAGGCTCTAGATTTTACCTTTTTCTTCTTGCCGTCCTTTGCCATGAAGCACTTGTGGCCGACTTTGGGGAAGAGGAGGACTTTGTGGACGGCGATGTTGGCGGCATCCTCGTTGGAGGAGGAGTCAGTGGAGCTCTCGTCGGAGTCCCATTCCCGACACACGTGGGCATCGCCGCCCTTTTTCTTGTAGTATCTTTTCTTCTCCTTCCTCTTTCCCTTCTTGTCGTCACCCCTGTCACTATCACTAGACATAGGACATTTAGCGATAAAATGACCGGGCTTACCATATTTGTAGCACACCCTCTTGGAGCGGGGTTTGTAGTCCTTCCCCTCCTTTGCTTGAGGATTTGGCGAAAGCTCTTGATGATGAGCATCATTTCCTCGTTGTCGAGCTTAGAGACGTCGATTGGAATTCTACTTGGTGTAGATTCCTTCTTCTCTTCTTCCGTCGCCTTGAATGCGACGGGTTGCACCTCGGGTGTGGAGGTGGCGCCTTGCTCCAAGTTGACGATGTGTTTGGAGCCTTTGACCATTAGCTTAAAGCTCACAAACTTCCCTATCACTTCCTCGGGAGACATTAGCTTATATCTAGGATCACCACGTATTAATTGAACTTGAGTAGGATTACGAAATACGAGTGATCTAAGAATAACCTTGACCATTTCATGGTCATCCCATTTTGTGCTCTCGAGGTTGCGCACTTGATTCACCAAGGTCTTGAGCCGGTTGTACATTGCTTGTGGCTCCTCTCCTTGGTTGAGGACGAATCGACCGATCTCCCTCTCGATCGTCTCCCGCTTGGTGATCTTGGTCACCTCATCTCCTTCGTGCGTTGTCTTGAGGACGTCCCAAATTTTTTTGGCCGTCTTTAACCCTTGCACCTTATTATACTCCTCTCGACATAAAGAGGCAAGAAGTACAGTAGTGGCTTGAGAGTTAAAGTACCGAATTTGGTCAGCCTCGTCCGAATCGTAGTCCGTGTCCCCTACCTTCGGTATCTGCACTTCATACTCAACAATATCCCAAATACTTTTATGGAGTGAGGTTAGATGGTGCCTCATTTTATCACTCCACATAGAATAATCTTCGCCATCAAAACATGGTGGCTTGCCTAATGGAACGGAAAGTAATTGAGTGCGCTTAGAAATGCAAGGACAGCGGAGGGGCATCTTACTATACTTCTTGTGATCGTGGCACTTAGAAGTATTGGACGATGAGTCGGAGCTGGATGTGGAGGGCGACGAAGAGTCGGTCTCATAGTAGACCACTTTCTTCATCTTCTTCTTGTCGCCTCTATGATGGGTCTTGATGGAGAAAGAGGATTCCTCCTTGTGCTTGTGTCTGGACTCCCTTGAGTGGGTTCTCCCCAGGCTTGCGGGCTTTTCGCCGGTCACGATCTCCATCTTGGCATGATCTCCCAACATCACTTCGAGTGGTTAGACTCTAATGAAGTACCGGACTCTGATACCAATTGAAAGTCGCCTAGAGGGGGGTGAATAGGTAGAATCTGAAATTTATAACTTCAAAGACAAACTACAAGTTGGGATTAGCATTAGAATTAAAACCGAGTCCGAAAGAGAGGGCGAAAACAAATCAACCAAGAAATAAGGCGGATGACATGGTGATTTGTTTTACCGAGGTTCGGTTCTTGAGAACATAGTCCCCGTTGAGGTGGTCACAAAGACCGGGTCTCTTTCAACCCTTTCCCTCTCTCAAATGGTCACCTAGACCGAGTGAGCTTTCTCCTTAATCAAACGGGTCACTTAGACCCCGCAAGGACCACTACAAACTTAGTGTCTCTTGCTTTGATTACAAGTTGCTTGAGAACAAGAATGAGGAAGAAGAAAGCCAACCAAGCAAAAAGAGCAACAAAGAAACACAAGCGATCCTCTCACAAGTCCTAGAGCACTAAAATTGAATTTGAAGACTTTGATTGGATCGGAGGCTTTGATTTGTGTCTTGGAGTGTTGCACTATGCTCTTGTATTGAATGCACTGTTGTGAATGCTTGGATGGTTGGAGTGGTGGTGGTTGGGGTATTTATAGCCCTCAACCACGACATAGCTGTTGGGGAGGCTGTCTGTCGAAGGGCGCACCGGACAGTCCGGTGCGCCAGCCACGTCACCCAACCGTTAGGATTCTGAAGATTCTGACGTTGGAGCGCTGACTTCATGTTGCACCGGACAGTCCGGTGCTGCACCGAACAGGTACTATTCTCTGTTCGGTGCGCCTCTGACGCCTGCTCTGACTTCTGCGCGCACTGTTCACGCACTGTTCACGCTTTTGCAGATGACCATTGCGCTGAGTAGCCGTTGCTCCGCTGGTGCACCGGACAGTCCGGTGTCACACCAGACAGTCCGATGAATTATAGCGGAGTGCGCCCTGAGAAACCCGAAGGTGGCGAGTTCGGAGTGTACGGTCCCTGGTGCACTGGACACTGTCCGGTGGCACACTAGACAGTCCGGTGCGCCAGACCAGGGTTCTCTTCGGTTTCTTTTGCTCCTCTCTTTTGAACCCTAACTTGATATTTTTATTGGTTTGTGTTGAACCTTTATGCACCTATAGAATACATAATCTAGAGCAAACTAGTTAGTCCAATTATTTGTGTTGGGCATTCAACCACCAAAATCATTTATAGGAAAAGGTTTGACCCTATTTCCCATTCAATTAGTTCCAAGTTCATACTTATGCTCTCATTGCCTTTTTGCTCTTATTTGACATTTTGGTGAGGCAATGGGGTTGAAGGGCAAAAATTGATCCCGTTTTGGTGCTTAATGCCAAAGGGGGAGAAATTAAGGTCAAAGCAAACGGATCAACCAACCACTTGTGAATTTTGAAAATAATAGAGTTAGAATTTTTTATTTGTCCAAAATACTCTTATTGCAAAATTTGGTCTCTTGTGGGGGAGAATTTTGATTATGGGAAAGGGGGAGAGTTTTTGGCACTTGATCAATTTTACTCATGGAATATCTCTCTTTGTGTCCAAACAAACATGTTGGACTTAGAGATAGGAAAAAGAATTTGATTTGCAAAAACAAACCAAGTGGTGGCAAAGAATGATCCAAATATGTCAAATTCTAAGTAAAGAAAATTTGGTCTTCATTTGCATTAATATTGCACTTCTTTTGTTGCTTTTTGATGTGTTGGCATAAATCACCAAAAAGGGGGAGATTGAAAGGGAAATGTGCCCTTGGGCCATTTCTATATTTGTTTTGGTGATTAAATGTCCAACACAAATGTTTTGAACTCTTATGTGCTAAACAAGCAAGAAGTGCAAAATCAAAAACAAGGTATGTTTCTAGACTTAGTGAATTAATTTTGAGTACTAACATGTTTATCTAAGTGCTAGAAACAGTGCCGAGAAGAGAAGAAATGAATTGGAAGAGAGTTGGTTGTGTACAGCCAAAACCTACTCAGGCCTGGCACACCGGACTGACCGGTGGCGCACCGGACAGTGTCCGGTGCCTCAGGCTGGCCGACGGTGAACCGACTGCTCTCGGGAATCGACGGAGTGGTACGACTATAATTCACCAGACTGTCCGATGGTGCACCGAACTGTCCGGTGAGTCATCCGCGACGAACTCGTTGCTCTCGAGAAAAGAAAAAGGCGACGTGGCTAAAATTCATTGAACTGTCCGGTGGTGCACCGGACTGTTCGGTGAGCCAATGGCGCTAGCGGCAATGGTCGTCTGTGCGATCAACACGCGACATGTGGCTCGCTCCAACGGTCGGCAGGGTGCACCGGACTGTCCGGTGCGCCATCTGGTTGAGAGGTCCAACGGTCGACTGTGCCCTGTATGGAATGAAATCGTGCACCAGACTGCTATAGTGGATGTCCGGTGGTGCACCGGACTGTCCGGTGCACCACTCGACAGAAGGCAAGAATGGCCTTCCAAATTGATCTCCAACAGTTCCTAGCTGTCTTGGGGCTACAAAAGGGACCCCTAGGTGCATGGAGCAAAACACCAAGCTTACAAGAAACATCCTAAGGCATCTAGACTCTGCATTCACGCAATCAGATCATAGTTCTTGACATTTGAGCACTTTCGAGTTGTAAACTCCTCGCGCTGTGTTTGTGTGCTCACTTCTTCACTTGTGTGTGTTTTTGCTACGGATTCGAGTCTTGTGTGCGTTGCTTTCCCTCCCTTACTCTTGTGCTTCTTTGTGATCTCTATTGTAAGGGCGAGAGACTCCAAATTGTGGAGATTCCTCGCAACTGGGAAAAATACTCTAAAGGAAAAGACTGTGGTATTCAAGTCGATCATTGGATCACTTGAATGGGGTTGAGTGCAACCCTCGTCCATTGGGACGCCACAATGTGGAAGTAGGCAAGTGTTATTTGGCCGAACTACGGGATAAAAATCGTGTGTCTCGTGTGTTGCTTCTTGTGATTGTTTTGTTCGCACGAGCGTGTTCCATAGCCTCTTGATTTCACTAACACCTTAACAATCAAGTTTGTGGCTATTTAGTGTTTGATTTTACAGGATCACCTATTCACCCCCCTCTAGGTGCTCTTAGGTGCGCGGGCCATTAATGTGCCGCAGTCCAAGGGATTCGTAGGTCATGAGTGCTATGTGGCCCAAGGTGCTCGTAGGTCATGAGTGGGAAGAAGACGTGTGTCGTGTTGTGGCTCCATGCGAGTGTAGTTAAGTGCGGTCGGCTACTTACGGTGAGTCAGTCTGCGTCCGGGCACAGGATCTACTCGAGTGGTTCCCTTGGGACACGCTCCACCTCTCTTGTTTGGTTCCGCCACGCCCGACCCTGGGCTCTGTGCCACGGGGTTTGACTGGGGGCGGGTCCTTTCAGGGTTGACATATCTGTCTCTCCCAACTGACTAACGGGCCCTAGCGACCAGGGGCTCCTTTCTTCTGTGCACTCTATAACTGGTAGGTCATAGGGACCGGGGGTCATTTTCCTGACATTAAGTAGTTGTTTTGTATTCGTATCCTCAAAGTTGGATATCTAAGATGTTGATATCCATTCAAATCTTATTAGGGACAACTTAACAATATATGTATCTGTCGGAGAGGGAATTCTCCGGCCGGGTGGCGGAGTGCACCAGCCCTAAATCCTAAGATGAGGAGGGGCCTAAGCGTTTTGCTTGTTACGCGGATTGGTGGATGAACACACAAGAACACCAAGATTTAGAGTGGTTCGAGCCGCCGAAGCATAATACCCCACTCCACTGTGTGCTGTATTGCTTGAGAGCTTGGGTGGATGTGAGGATCCCAGTGAGTCTGTCCGCGTAACGTTATGTGCCCTCCCTTTTATAGTCCAAGGGGTCACGTACATGGCGCTGGGCCCCGACATGTGGGCCTAGGGACATAACGGTTGTTATACTTGGAGCAACTAATGCTAGTCGCCTACGCAATCTCCTCGTGCCCTAGTATTGGCGTGCAGCGGAAGCTTCCTCGGTAACGCGCGAGTCATCATGAGCGTAGAACAAGCGGCAGTATGAGCGTGCCACCTGCCAATAGATTGGACAGGTTCATCGTCTGCAGGATGGCCCGGTCGCTGTCCACCAGAGAGACAGAGAGGGCGCATTAAATGTCGAGGCGGCACATCTCCTACCAGCGGAGTGGACAGGACGCATTTAATGCTGAGGCAGCACATCGCCCGTTAGGTGGTGGGCCTTACCCGAGACAGTGTAGCATGCGGCGCAGCGCGCGGAACGGTCCGTGGCACAGGGGCCTTACGTCAGGCTCTGCTCGCTGGCTTACGTCACAGGCAGAGGGCCACGTGGCAGCATCGGGTCCCCGCCTGGGCGGGGAGTTGAGGTGTATAGGATGGGGCCCAGATATGTGGCAGCACTGGACCCCTGCCTGGTCTCCGACCGGGGCTTAAGTATTTTCCACCCTGGCATTATGAGGCCAT
Source organism: Zea luxurians (assembly GCA_029449295.1). Taxonomy (NCBI): domain Eukaryota; kingdom Viridiplantae; phylum Streptophyta; class Magnoliopsida; order Poales; family Poaceae; genus Zea; species Zea luxurians. The sequence goes on from JAOPSE010000924.1 coordinate 111,584, forward strand.
GCCGAGGGCGGTCCGGACCCTCTGCAGTGGGGTCTGGTCCCCACCCCAGGGGCCCACCATGCACATGTGGAGGTCCGGACCTCCCCTGGGGGTCCTATCCGCAAACCTAGAGGCCCGGCGCACTCCCATGGGGGTCCGGGCTTATTGTTGATGTCCTAGGGCATCCCTCCTTCTTGGACATGTGGCGGCCCCGGACTCGCCTATGTGGTGTGGCTAGGTGCCGTTGTGGGCCCTGAGCAGCCGCCCGTGGCTGGGCAGAGGCACGCCTTGGTCTCTGTCGCAGCACCATTGCCACGCGGCTAAGAGATAGCCGCGTTGCGCCTTGATACATTAGTAGGGGGTACCCCTGTTTAGGGGTACCGACAGTGGCCCCCGGGCCCACCTCAAGGGAGGATGCGAGCCTACAGGTGGGGCCAAAACTTGTACTTTACATCAACGTGATACAACTGGCGACTGGGGCATCACCTCTGTGTGTGCCGCACTAACTCGGCTCGCATGCGCCGTTAGTCTGCCCTGGGTCATATCGACCGCCACATATGTCCCCGCGGCTAACTAACCCATGGCCTCACGTCTAGCGGTTCCACCGGGCCACGCACGGGGCGCCTCGTTTCCGCTGTCATGGTAAATATCCCACTGCAGCAGCCCCGAGGTGGTACACGATCGTGCATGGCGGTTCCTCGCGTGGCGGTTCACCTTTTCTATACTCGAAGACCGACGCATCCGCTGCATGACTTGTGGGCCCTGGCCACCATGTCAGCGACTGAGTTGCTTGGGCGCTAGGCGCGCATCGGACGGGTTTCACCGAGGCGCGAGTGGGGGGGATTCCTCCTTGAAAAGGGATTCTTTCCGCGGGCAGAGGTTACGCTTTCGCATTCCAACCACTGCGTCCATTCGCCTCTGAGCCCTCTGCCCCCCCGCATATTCACACCCTTCAGCTTTCCGCCGCCGTAGCCGCCATGGCCGCGCTGGTTCATCCCGAGCGTTACCAGTCCGAGAGGGCACTCATTGTGGTGTGCAACCTGCTCGGGTGGGGTGCACCGGTTTTCGCTAGCAGGATCCGGGCCAGCGCCTCCCCCCTCGGCAATCTCGCTGCGGGGGAGTTCGTGCTCTTCGCCTCCTACCTCTCTTGCGGGTTGGCGTCGCCGATCTCGCCATTCTTCCTACTGCTGCTGGAGGAGCTCGGTCTCCAACTTCAGCACCTTACCCCGCACTCCATCCTATAGGCGACCATCTTCGCCCACCTGTGTGAGATGTTCGTGGGGGTGGCGCCCTGCACCGCCCTCTTCCGCCATTTCTTTGTGCTGGTGAGGTCGGGGAAGGAGAAGGACCACCTTGGTGCCTACTACTTCCAGACAAGGGCAGACTTAGCTGGTGCCTACATCCCCTCCCTTGCCGGTGCGAGCTGGGAAAATTGGCACACTGACTGGGTGATCGCCAGCACCGAGGCCCACGACCGCCTTGCGCTGCCGAGCGACGGGTCGAGGCTCGACCGGAAGCAATGGAGGGCCAAGTTGTCGTAGGCGCCAGAGTTCGAGCCTGTACTGGACAGGATCAAGGCCCTGGCAACCGGTGGCTTGACATCAATGCACGTGGTCGGCGACTTCTTGAAGCGCCGGATTGCACCACTACAAGGGAGGGTGCGGCTGAGCTGCTGGTTCACCGACCCGAACGACCCCTACCAGATCCTACGCGGGCCAGGCACCAACCTGTCCTAGGGGGAACTGGAACTCCTGGTGAAGGGGATCACTGGTGAGTCCTTCATCCCTAAAACGCTAATCCCTCCCTAGGGCATCTCTCCGCTCTGTGACGACCCTGGATGTAACACCCGGATTTTAGGGGTCCAAAACCCGGGGTTAACATAACACCAGGTATGCTGGGACCAAGTCTCAAACATATGATGTATAGTGGCACAGGATCGAATGTCACAACTTTATATATAACAGGAGTTCTATACAAAATAAATAATTACATTATAAGGAGACAACGGTCCAGCAACCCCAAAGTTGACTGGGAGACGACGACCTAGACCACTCACGAACTCATCGCAGCATCCTCCATGAGCATCATCCTGCAGTACCTGGTCTTGACCTGTGGTGTATGTGAGACAGCAAGAGTGAGCTCACATACGTTCATCGCTCAACAAGTTGTGGGGAATAATGTGCATGAACTTGCCAAAGATGGAAGCTCATATGAAGTGTAAGGCTTACCAAAGAGGATGGTTGAAGCTGAGCATTGCTTTTAAAGTTGGTCAAAATTTTATTAGCAGTTACTAAGTATAAGTAAATACCAAACCCAATTAAGTAATAGAACAAAAGTATCAACATCTCCCGCAATGCAATGCATATGACAAATTGAATTTAAGTTCCATAATTTAATCATGTGAGTGTCCGAGCTGCTCATGACCGTGAGCACGGCTAGTATACCAGTTTTACACTCTGCAGAGGTTGCGCATCTTTACCCACAAGTCGTGTTACCCATCTGCCAAGGGGTCATGAATCCCATACACCTCTACCAAGGAAGTGAGGCAGGGTAGCACTACGAGGCCTTTACAAAGTTCCACTAGCTTCCGAAAACCCGCTACAGTTTATAGGAAGATCCAGTACAGGAATCCCTTGCAGGACCGCCATCGCAGCAAAATCCTCCCGAGGGCCTCCCCGCACTGACCTCTCCCCTACTGCCCTTGCCCCTTTCGGGTAAGGTAGTCTTCCACTAGCTTTCCTAATTAATCAGCCAAGGGCATCCCATACTACCCTTGTGGTAGCACTGTTTTCCCGGGTGGTTCTCCATGTTCCAATTAACATAATGATCTTAACATGAACCATAAATAACAACTGACAACAAAAGTATAATCATGAATAGTGTAATCTTCATACCCAAAACCATATATAGCACTAGCAAGTACTACCCAAAAGTTCAGTGGTAAACAAGGTATAAAGATAGACAAACTAGGGTAACCTATTGGGTCCCATCAAAATTAACCTATGCAGATCATTATGATTAATCAGAACATGGCTGGGTAAAAGGAAGTGATCAAGGGCACAACTTGCCTGGGCCTTGAGAATCCAGGTACCAGGATGATTCTTCAGATCCTCGTGACCTCACTGCTAATCGTAGCAATACAAACATACATAGTATAGGCAAATTTAACATTACACCAAACATAAGAACAAAATATACAGTAATAAGACACATATTAAAATAAGATCATAGGAAAAAGAATTATTAATTTTGGAGTTGTAGAATTCAAGTTATGATTTTCCTAAGGTTTAATGTGATTAAAATATGATTAAATGATAAATAAATTTCCTGACAGAGTTCATGTCAAAACAGAGACACTAAATGATGAAGAATATTATTATAAAATTTTAGAAACTGGAATGGTTCAATTTGGAGTAAAAATGAATTTTCTATGAATTATCTAAGTTCTAGCAATTATTTTTGTATTAAAAATCTAATTTCCAATTCATTTAATCATTTTATTACTGCACTGGACTGGGCCTCAATTACTGGGAAGCACAGGGGGCGCGGTGTAATATTTCTAAGGCACAGGGAATAGTGACTAAAGGACGGCGGGTTGATTTCACAAAACCCCGAGGACTCTTTAGAAAAATACCCAGCCGAAGGGGTATCGTGAATCCAGGGCCGTCCGATCACAAACCGATGGCCCAGATTAAATCGAGCCGACACCGAAACGGTACGCGCCCAGAGCCGTCGGATCCAGATCTAACGGTCACGAATTTAAAACTACGTGATCCCATCCCGAACGTCCATCCACAATCGGACGGCTGCGATCAAACCGAGCGAAGGGGTACGCTTTCTCTAATCTCGGCCGTTCGTGCCCCGATCGACGGCCGCGAAGCCGTCGCCTCCCCTGGACCCCGAGCGCGGCGGCGCACTCCCCCACCGCGGCGGCCCGCTCGCCGGAGAACCTCCGATTCGGCCACAATCCGGCCCTATTTTCCAATTAAACCCAGCTACACTAAGGCAAAGGTAGGGCGAACGCAATGGGGGATCAATTACCTTGGATTGGCGACACTGGTAGCTCGGCCACGGCGAGCAGCGGGCGGAGATGGAAGCGCGGCGACGACGAGCAATTGCAGACGATGCAGTCAACCAATTGCCGCGTTTGGTGCACGGTGAGTTTCAGTGATGTCTGCCGAAGGCCCTAGACCCCCAACCGAGACCTCAACGGCAACAGGCGCGGATTTCCGTCACGGCGGCGCTCTCTCTCTCCTTCAACTCGCTCCCCCCGCAGCGATGGGATTTACGAAGTCACCACGGAGTACTTGCAGGCACAGGAAGGCAAGGGGGGGGGGGTTCTTATCCCCGGCCGAGGGCGAAGACCGAGGGAGGGTCGGCGAGCCAGCCGGCCGGAGATCGCGCGGCGGCTGTTACACGTGACTTGGGGGAGTTTGTTGAAGACGCCTGACCACCGGGTCCCACCGAGCAGTGACCGATTGAACACACGCGCGAGGGAGAGGCTGCCCCGTGGGACCCGCCCGTCAGCGAGACATCTTTCCCCCAGCCCAAGTCCGCGCACAAGGAAGTGGAGGCCGACGGGTGGGGCCCGCGTGTCGGCGAAACAGATGAGAGGGCGCGCGCGGGAGGGTTAAGGCTTATGGGCCGAATCCGGGGAAGTTGGCCCAGCAAAGGTTTTTTCTCTTTTTCCTTTTTGTTTTCTATTTCTTTTCTTCATTTTCAAATCCAATTTGAATTCAAACTTAAATTCAAATCTCTATGGCTCATTATTTCAATTTATTTTTGTGAAGTTAGGGATATTAATTCTGAATATACTTGTTTATATATATTATTTATATTTTTTGTTTTATATCCCTTCTCTTTCTCTCATTTTCTATTTTCTATTCCAAATTCAAATTTAATTTTAACTATTCAAAATCCAATTCACATTTTACTTTGAATTTCAGGTTCCTAAAATCAAATATAATCCTGAAGGGAATTTAGACTTTACTGTTTGGATCACTTATTTATTTTTAATAAGTATATAGCCTTTCCTTTTCTTTTCTATTTCTAGTTCAAATCCAAATTTATATTTTTATTTTAGTTTTCAGATTTTTCGAATGTATCAATTGAAACCCAAAGGTGAATATAAACCATACTCATTTTAATATTACTAACTTAAGTTTTTATTCTCCTTTCTATTTATTTCATGAGATGTATAAATGGTTTTTCTTAAAAGAAAAAGAAAAATTCTTTCCCCATCATTTTCTTATTTCCCAATTTCCAAGATATTATGATATTTTGTTCAAATTTCTTCTACTAATTCCCAATCCAGACTTTGGGTGTTACAAATCCTACCCCCCTTAAAAATAATCTCGCCCTCGAGATTTGTAAGGAAAAAGGATGCATACTCATATGCACAAACAAAGAGATCTCAGCATGAGGTATAATTCTTTAACAAAACATTGGGTCAATAGACCTTTATTATTTCTTCTAAAATATTATCATATTACTAAAGTAACACCTAGATCTTACAAATCATCATAATTTATATCTATGTAGCTTGGTGAAGCTGGTGGTGGTGGGGGTTGTTGTTGTTGTTGTCTCTCCAGCCGTGCTTGCCTTATTTCTTGGCGGGCTTGACGTATTTCCTCGCGTTGTTGTCTTATCTGATTCTGCATCTCGGTCACCATGTCTGTTAACTGTTGTATTACCAGTCTTTGGGTAGCAACCACTTGATTGAGGTCAACAGGTGGAGGATTTGGAGGATTCATTTTCTGTTTGTTGTTACGTGATAATCTTTCCTTTCCTGGTATCGACCATGAAAGTTAGAAGCATGTGATAATAGTTTTGCAAAGGAAGTTACTAAGCGGAATGGATAAGCTAGTAGTTGGTTATAATCTATAGATTCTTTGGTAGGGCTTAATTTATGTCCAGATTGGGGTAACCAATCATATAAGGTGAATATCCAAGGGTAAGATAGAATCTGTCAAGATGAGAGATATACATGGGTGAGATAGGCTGCAAGATGTAGGTTAAAAGTTTGTTTGTTATTAGGTGGGAATAGAAAGGTCATACTATTCATTATGGCACTATGGGTTGGGTTAGCTCATGGTTGAATTGATCCAATGTGCTAAGATAAGTTAATACATGGCTAGTGGGGTCTAATCTCTTCTACTAGTGTCATTAATCTGTTTAAGTGGACCACATTAAGTTAGATAACATTAGACCACAATAGATCAGGTCACATTAGGTAGGATAAGAATTGGATATGACTAGATTAGACTAGTTTAGGCTTAGATAGGTCCAACTGGGTAGAATATGTATTATTAAGATATGTTAGGATGTTTTAAGATTAATTTGATATGTTATGATGAGATAGAATCTCTTGCTAGGTTAAAATTGAGGGGTTATGCAACTATCAGATAGTTGAGGTAGTTGTATATAGCCAAATTGATCTATCATTCTTAATTTAGTGCGGGGTGAACTAAGTTAAGTCCTGTTCTATGGGGGGTAGAGTCTAAATTATTTCATCAGTGTTATCTAACATGTTTGATAAGTCACTTTAGATTTGATCAGATCCAGGTTAGATTGGTGTGACTAGTTTGACTAGATAGGATCTAATTGATTTGCATTAGATCATGGTTGATGAACTAGGGTGGATAAGTATGCTTATTAGGATAAGATGGATCCATAAAGATAAGATAGAATCTTTCGAGGTCAGTTAGGTCTATTAAGATGAGATAAAATCTTTTCAAGATAAGATGGGTATCTTTTAAGATGAGATGGATCTATTAAGATAAGGGAGAGTCTTTTAAGATAAGAGGAATTGGTTAGAATGAGATCTTTTAGGATAAGATAAATTTCTTAAGCTAGATAGGTTCCAATGGGGATAATCTAGGCTGTCTAGTTATTTTATAAATATATTTTTATCCCTATGTGTATATGCAGATGCAATTGTGGACATCATTCCACAACTCATCACACTCAATCAAAGATCCAAATCAGGCAAGTATCATAAGAACAAACATTCAAGTTCATAGATATCTATAAAAATAGTTTTGTTTTTGTACCTAAGAATAGGTCTCCTATTCCTAAAGGTCACTTTAGGCACAGGATTTCAAAGTGTGAAATCCAAGTTTTTAGAAAGAAAAGATAAGAATAATCAGAGTAAAGCGGAAATAGATGAGAAAAGATTAAGATAAGTTTAGAAAAAATCAGAGTAGCAAAGGTAAGTAAAGAATGGTTGTCCAGTTCTATCTAGGTTTCGTCCTACAGTCAACATTCCTCTGATACCACTTCTGTAACACCCGGATTTTAGGGGTCCAAAACCCGGGGTTAACATAACACCAGGTATGCTGGGACCAAGTCTCAAACATATGATGTATAGTGGCACAGGATCGAATGTCACAACTTTATATATAACAGGAGTTCTATACAAAATAAATAATTACATTATAAGGAGACAACGGTCCAGCAACCCCAAAGTTGACTGGGAGACGACGACCTAGACCACTCACGAACTCATCGCAGCATCCTCCATGAGCATCATCCTGCAGTACCTGGTCTTGACCTGTGGTGTATGTGAGACAGCAAGAGTGAGCTCACATACGTTCATCGCTCAACAAGTTGTGGGGAATAATGTGCATGAACTTGCCAAAGATGGAAGCTCATATGAAGTGTAAGGCTTACCAAAGAGGATGGTTGAAGCTGAGCATTGCTTTTAAAGTTGGTCAAAATTTTATTAGCAGTTACTAAGTATAAGTAAATACCAAACCCAATTAAGTAATAGAACAAAAGTATCAACATCTCCCGCAATGCAATGCATATGACAAATTGAATTTAAGTTCCATAATTTAATCATGTGAGTGTCCGAGCTGCTCATGACCGTGAGCACGGCTAGTATACCAGTTTTACACTCTGCAGAGGTTGCGCATCTTTACCCACAAGTCGTGTTACCCATCTGCCAAGGGGTCATGAATCCCATACACCTCTACCAAGGAAGTGAGGCAGGGTAGCACTACGAGGCCTTTACAAAGTTCCACTAGCTTCCGAAAACCCGCTACAGTTTATAGGAAGATCCAGTACAGGAATCCCTTGCAGGACCGCCATCGCAGCAAAATCCTCCCGAGGGCCTCCCCGCACTGACCTCTCCCCTACTGCCCTTGCCCCTTTCGGGTAAGGTAGTCTTCCACTAGCTTTCCTAATTAATCAGCCAAGGGCATCCCATACTACCCTTGTGGTAGCACTGTTTTCCCGGGTGGTTCTCCATGTTCCAATTAACATAATGATCTTAACATGAACCATAAATAACAACTGACAACAAAAGTATAATCATGAATAGTGTAATCTTCATACCCAAAACCATATATAGCACTAGCAAGTACTACCCAAAAGTTCAGTGGTAAACAAGGTATAAAGATAGACAAACTAGGGTAACCTATTGGGTCCCATCAAAATTAACCTATGCAGATCATTATGATTAATCAGAACATGGCTGGGTAAAAGGAAGTGATCAAGGGCACAACTTGCCTGGGCCTTGAGAATCCAGGTACCAGGATGATTCTTCAGATCCTCGTGACCTCACTGCTAATCGTAGCAATACAAACATACATAGTATAGGCAAATTTAACATTACACCAAACATAAGAACAAAATATACAGTAATAAGACACATATTAAAATAAGATCATAGGAAAAAGAATTATTAATTTTGGAGTTGTAGAATTCAAGTTATGATTTTCCTAAGGTTTAATGTGATTAAAATATGATTAAATGATAAATAAATTTCCTGACAGAGTTCATGTCAAAACAGAGACACTAAATGATGAAGAATATTATTACAAAATTTTAGAAACTGGAATGGTTCAATTTGGAGTAAAAATGAATTTTCTATGAATTATCTAAGTTCTAGCAATTATTTTTGTATTAAAAATCTAATTTCCAATTCATTTAATCATTTTATTACTGCACTGGACTGGGCCTCAATTACTGGGAAGCACAGGGGGCGCGGTGTAATATTTCTAAGGCACAGGGAATAGTGACTAAAGGACGGCGGGTTGATTTCACAAAACCCCGAGGACTCTTTAGAAAAATACCCAGCCGAAGGGGTATCGTGAATCCAGGGCCGTCCGATCACAAACCGATGGCCCAGATTAAATCGAGCCGACACCGAAACGGTACGCGCCCAGAGCCGTCGGATCCAGATCTAACGGTCACGAATTTAAAACTACGTGATCCCATCCCGAACGTCCATCCACAATCGGACGGCTGCGATCAAACCGAGCGAAGGGGTACGCTTTCTCTAATCTCGGCCGTTCGTGCCCCGATCGACGGCCGCGAAGCCGTCGCCTCCCCTGGACCCCGAGCGCGGCGGCGCACTCCCCCACCGCGGCGGCCCGCTCGCCGGAGAACCTCCGATTCGGCCACAATCCGGCCCTATTTTCCAATTAAACCCAGCTACACTAAGGCAAAGGTAGGGCGAACGCAATGGGGGATCAATTACCTTGGATTGGCGACACTGGTAGCTCGGCCACGGCGAGCAGCGGGCGGAGATGGAAGCGCGGCGACGACGAGCAATTGCAGACGATGCAGTCAACCAATTGCCGCGTTTGGTGCACGGTGAGTTTCAGTGATGTCTGCCGAAGGCCCTAGACCCCCAACCGAGACCTCAACGGCAACAGGCGCGGATTTCCGTCACGGCGGCGCTCTCTCTCTCCTTCAACTCGCTCCCCCCCGCAGCGATGGGATTTACGAAGTCACCACGGAGTACTTGCAGGCACAGGAAGGCAAGGGGGGGGGGGTTCTTATCCCCGGCCGAGGGCGAAGACCGAGGGAGGGTCGGCGAGCCAGCCGGCCGGAGATCGCGCGGCGGCTGTTACACGTGACTTGGGGGAGTTTGTTGAAGACGCCTGACCACCGGGTCCCACCGAGCAGTGACCGATTGAACACACGCGCGAGGGAGAGGCTGCCCCGTGGGACCCGCCCGTCAGCGAGACATCTTTCCCCCAGCCCAAGTCCGCGCACAAGGAAGTGGAGGCCGACGGGTGGGGCCCGCGTGTCGGCGAAACAGATGAGAGGGCGCGCGCGGGAGGGTTAAGGCTTATGGGCCGAATCCGGGGAAGTTGGCCCAGCAAAGGTTTTTTCTCTTTTTCCTTTTTGTTTTCTATTTCTTTTCTTCATTTTCAAATCCAATTTGAATTCAAACTTAAATTCAAATCTCTATGGCTCATTATTTCAATTTATTTTTGTGAAGTTAGGGATATTAATTCTGAATATACTTGTTTATATATATTATTTATATTTTTTTGTTTTATATCCCTTCTCTTTCTCTCATTTTCTATTTTCTATTCCAAATTCAAATTTAATTTTAACTATTCAAAATCCAATTCACATTTTACTTTGAATTTCAGGTTCCTAAAATCAAATATAATCCTGAAGGGAATTTAGACTTTACTGTTTGGATCACTTATTTATTTTTAATAAGTATATAGCCTTTCCTTTTCTTTTCTATTTCTAGTTCAAATCCAAATTTATATTTTTATTTTAGTTTTCAGATTTTTCGAATGTATCAATTGAAACCCAAAGGTGAATATAAACCATACTCATTTTAATATTACTAACTTAAGTTTTTATTCTCCTTTCTATTTATTTCATGAGATGTATAAATGGTTTTTCTTAAAAGAAAAAGAAAAATTCTTTCCCCATCATTTTCTTATTTCCCAATTTCCAAGATATTATGATATTTTGTTCAAATTTCTTCTACTAATTCCCAATCCAGACTTTGGGTGTTACACTGGATTGCGAGCATCGATCTTGGACTGGCTGCCGACCCTCGATGAGCGCGGCGTGGCGGTTCGCCAGACTGGCGGCCAGAACCCCCACCGCGGGATCCAGATCCCTGGTGTAAAGGCCGGAGGTTCCCAGCCTACCGGTGCAGACTCCAAAGTCCCCCCTATGGCCCCCGGGCCCTTGGACAAGGGCAAAGGGGCAGCAAGCGGCTCCTCCGCCCTGGGTGACTCCAAGGGGTCGGAGGCAGAGAGACGACGCCAGCTACGTCGCGCGGATGGATCGTTTGTCGGGGACCCGCCCCTTGGTCTAGACCCGGCCTAGAAGCGTCAGAAGACGGCTGGTGGGGCCAAGGAGGCCGGCCCCCAAGCCCATGGCGCACAGAGGGACGTGAGCCCTCTGCCACCACCACCTTCGGATTTGCCGTCACCGCCATCGCCACTACCATCAAGCCCACCGCCGCCACCGCAGGGGCAGCAGCAGCAACAATAGCAGCAGCGGCGGCAGCAACTGCAGCGGCGCGTCCTGCTTCCAGGGTCACTGGAAGGTCCAGGGCCCCAAGTAAGTTTAGCCCCATCCTGGTTTTTGCGGGTGTAGTTATTATGTCGACAGGTCTTGACCCATCCTTTGCTCGTCAGGGCCTCCTCTCCCTCCGCTTCCAAGGATGCTCCTCCGTCGCCGGATACCATGCCTGCTGGCGGGTCTGGCTCCCAGCAGCAGGCATCTACTGGAAGTGTTGCCGGCGATCCGCCGGTGGCTACTGCGGCCTCAGCGATAGCGTCATTGTCAAGTACACCGTCGGCAGTGGCCGAGGAGGTCCCCGCTGCGCCCGCCCCCACCATGTGGGGTGACACGGGTGCCGAGGCGGCGCCGTCGAGCCCCCAGGTTCCGCCTGTCACTGCCGAGGCAGTGCCATCAGGCCCCCAGGTTCCAGCTGGGGGTCCAGAGGCGACAGCGCCGCAGACGACTACTACAGACCCAATGGTGGCGATGTCGTTCAATACACCGTCGGCAACGGCGGGAGACACAGGTGGCGCGTCCAGCTCCATCCCGCCGCCCACTCCGGAGGAGCCAGAGATTATTCTTGGGCTTCGGCTCTAGACCGGCGCCGTGCCAGAAGCAGCGCCGATTCCCCTCCCTCGAGTGCTGTCCCACGCTCATTAGGCTCTCCAGGAGACCGAGGCAGTGATCCTGTGGGAGTGGGAGGTGCTCGAGACCGAGCACCAGCGCCTCAGTGACTGGCGCACCCAGCTAAAGGAGCACCAAGGCCGTGTCCCGCCAATTCGCCTCGGAGCGGTCCGAGCTCGAGCGGGAGTGCGAGGACTACAAGGAGGACCTCCAGAAGGTGTTTGACCAGGAGCAGGAGGTGACCAGGAAGGAGAAGAGGCTGGCCAAGAAGGCGGAGCACTTGGACTAGAGGGAGGAGGTCATCACGGCGCTCGGGGAAAAACTGAAACCTTATAATGTGATGCTAGAGAAGCAGCGGGACGAGCAAGCCACAGCTGTGGCAAAATTGCAAAAGCTACAGCAGGAGGTTGACGACAAGGTCAGCAACATTGCTCTCACCGAGGAGAACCTCAAGGCGAAGGATTCTTCCCTGGAGAAGCGGGCGACTGATCTCGCCTGGCAGGAAAAGGACCTCACCTTTAGGGAGGAGATGTGGGAAAGGCGGAACAAGTTGCTGGCCGACTATGAGCTCGAGACAGAGGAGAAAGAGAAGCAATTGGAGGAGAAAAAGCAGGCACTGAAGGAGCAGGTTCGCCGGTTTTAGGTGGCGCAGGCAGCCCAGGCAACGCACGCGGCCCCGGGCCCCTAGGCGGTGGAGGCAATGAAGAAGACGCTCAAAGACCTCCGGGCTGAGCAGCACGCCAGGGTCCAGCGCATCGCTGCCTAGGCCGGCGAGGCGAGTACGACACTGGTGCCGCTGGGGGTGAGCCCCATCCCGGTGTCAGAGCCGCCGGCGACCATCTTCTGGTGCTGGACTCCGTCGCAGACCGCCTCTGTCGCCTGGACCAGATTCTAGGCGCCCCACATGGAGGCTGAAGGCGGCAGGCTCTGCCGGGCGGTAATAGAATTCATCCTGACGTGTTTCTAGAGCCATGACCCGGCCATGTCCTTGGAGCCGGTGATCGCGGGTCCGGTGGCCGACACCAAAGACGCCGCCCGGGAGGCCATTCAAGATGCTGTGGAACTGGTGGCTGCACGTTTCCAGCGGGATCCTGTAGATGATGAGTAGGTAGGTCTGCAGAGAGAATGCAAGGGTTCCACTGGGAAGCGGCATTGTAATATTTTCTGGTTCTGTAAGATACTCTTAAGTACTATTTATCTAATAGTGACAGAACTTATCTGTATGTTACTTGTCTTTGTTGTGTGCGCCGTTACCAACTCCCTAGTACTTGGCCCCCTCTAGGATGCAGGCTCGACGTGTCGAGGCTAGATGCCAGCGTACCTAGAAGAGAATTGGTGACCTAGCCCCCAGGAGGTAGCCTCAACTAGGACCCAGACCTGCACACAGCCTTGGCTAGAAAGTGTTAATAGTGCACCCATAGGATCCACCAGCTGGTATCCTCCACCCTTTGAATCATGCAACAGGGACCTGCAGGACTTAGACTAGGAAGCCAATCCGTGTGTCTGGACCCCTGGGACACAGCTCCAAATACTAGGGCACCCATCGCAGAGTGGTGTAGCATGTAGGCTTAGGGTACGGGACCAGGCTAAGCAGCTACACAGCTCCGAACCACCCCAGGAGACAAGTGTCTGTTCTTGAAAACTGTACCCAAGGCTGTCGGACCCACCGGTCTATAGTTCCAGTTACTAGGATATTCGTCATAGAGTGGTGGAGCGTGCGGGCTTAGGGTACGGAACCAAGCTAAGCGGCCACATGGCTCTGAACCACACTGGGGGACAAGTACCCGTTCTCTAAAACTGGCCCCAGGCTGCTGGACCCCCCTTGCCGGGTGTCGTTATACCAACATTGGTGGGAAACTTTTTGGGTGGGTTAGATGAAAATAACGGCTACAAATTGAAGCAGAATAGAATCACCAGAAAAACAAATTTGGGATGGTCCCCTTTCTTATAACTAGATATACATGAGCGTAGGCCGACAGACCGGGTTTATGAGGGCGGACCTCATCGGGCTAGCGTATATATATGCGTTACCTAGTTACAAAGGAAGAAAACGGAATCCCCCAACTCTGCTTTTATGGGAAAAACTTACGGAGATGCTCTATATTCCAAGGATTGGGAAGAGTTACTCCGTCAGCTGTGGCGAGATGGACACACCCGGGGCGGCATATTTCTGTCACCTTGAAGGGTCCCTCTCAGCTAGGGGAGAGTTTGTGGAGCCCTTCTCGTTTCAGCACTCGTCTTAGGACCAGGTCCCCGACCTCGAGTTTCCTACTATGCACGAACCGTTGGTGGTAGCGCCTGAGCGCCTGGTTGTACCGTGCATTCCGGATTGCTGCTCGCTACCTGTGCTCGTCGATGAAGTCCACATCCTCATGTTGTAGTTGTTCCTGCATAGATTCATCAAACGACTGGACCCATGGGGAGCCCATAATGATTTCCTGGGGAAGACAAGCTTCGGCCCCGTAGACCAGGAAGAATGGGGTCTTCCCAGTAGCTCGGCTGGGTGTGGTCTGGTTCCCCCACAGCACGGACGACAACTCACTGACCTAATTTGCACCATGCTTCTTTAAGCAGTCATAGGTGCGCGTCTTGAGTCCCCTGAGGATCTCTATGTTTGCCCTTTCCACCTGGCCGTTGTTCCTAGGATGGGCCACGGATGTGAAGCAGAGCTAGGTGTCGATGCCCTCGCAGTACTCCTAGAAGATCCGACTTGTAAACTGGGTCCTGTTGTCCATAATGATACGACTCGAGACCCCAAATCTATAGACGATCGACTTGAGGAAGGCAACAACAGCACCCTGGGTGATGCTGACCATAGGGGTGGCCTCTGGCCACTTGGTGAACTTGTCGATGGCGACAAAGAGGTACCGGTACCCGCCGACGGCCCTGGGAAATGGTCCCAGGATATCCACCCCCCATACGGCAAATGGCCAGGAGGGTGGGATCATTTGCAGAGCTTGAGCCGGTGTGTGTATCTGCTTTGCGTGGAACTGGCACGCCTCGCAGGACTTTACCAGCTCGGTCGCATCCTGGAGGGCGGTTGGCCAGTAAAAGCCATGCCGGAAGGCCTTACCAACCAGTGTGCGGGATGAAGAATGACTTCCGCACTCCCCTCCATGGATCTCCGTGAGCAGCCCATGGCCTTCTTCCTAGGTAATGCTCACATGAGAATGTCGTTGGTGCCACGGTGGTAGAGATCCCCTTCCACCACCGTGTAGCATTTAGCCAACCGCACTATGCGCTCTGCGGAGACATGGTCTTCAGGAAGGATATTCTCCTTCAGCTAGTCCCGGATCTCGGAGATCCATGCATCGGGACCACTCTGAGCTATCGGTTGCGGCGCTAAGGGGTCGGCGGAGCCCCCCAGAGCACCCACATCCTTTGGTGGGTTCTGGGACGCCACCAGGACCGCTGGCTTTGAGGTGCCAGTCTCGCCCCCTTCACCCAGTTCAGCAGGCTAGGCGGTGGGTCTCAGCAGCCGTCTTTTGAAGATGCCTTTGGGCACTAGTGCCCGAATTGATGCTCTCTGGGAGAGGTCATCTGCTGCTGAATTGTCGGCTCGGGGAACATGTTGCAGTTCCAGGGCCGTGAAGTCCTTCTCCAGCTTCCTTACGTGGAGGAGGTAAGCTGCGAGTCTGGGCTCGTTGCAGCTACACTCTCCGCGGACCTACTTGATGATTAGCTGGGAGTCTCCCTTCACGAGGAGCTAGCGGATCCCCAGGGATAGGGTTGCAGATAAGCCGAAGATTAGTGCCTCATACTCCGCCATGTTGTTGGTGGCCTTGAATTCAAGGCGCACCACGTACTTCACCTGATCCCCGCCTAGGTCGACGAGGACCACCCCCGCACCAGCACTCTGCTGGCGGGCGGATCCATCGAAGAAGAGCGTCTAGTGGGGCTCGGTGAAGACCGGACCCCTGCGCTCCGCAGGTGTGGGGTTCGAATCAGGGTCTGGGTCCCCAGGGGCGCTCGGAGGTGGAGTCCACTCCATGATGAAGTCGGCCAGGACCTGACTTTTGATGGCGTGGCAGGAGAGGCTGGAACTCCAGCTGGAACTCTGCGAGCTCTGCTGCCCACTTGGCGATGTTGCCAGTGGCATTAGAGTTGTGGAGGATGGCCTTTAATGGAAAAGAGGTCACCACCACAACCCTATGTGCCTGGAAATAGTGGCGCAACTTCCTGGATGCAACCAGCACAGCATAGAGGAGTTTGTGCGTTTCGAGATACCTAGCCTTTGCCTCATGGAGGACCTCGCTGACGTAGTAGACCGGCTTCTGAACGGTCCGGACCTCTGTAGTTGGTCCTAAGTCCTCGGGTCCTTGGCTTTTTGTGTCACCCATTCGGCGACTAGCACCATGCTCACCGCCTCTGCAGCCGCCGCAATGTACAGATATAGTGGCTCCTCTGGTTCTGGAGCAACCAGGATTGGTAGGGAGACTAGGTGCTGCTTCAACTCTTAGAAGGCTTGTTCCACCTCCTTGGTCCAAGAAAATGGGCCAGATTTCCGCAGGAGCTTGAAGAAGGGTAGTGCCCTCTCGGCCAGCCTCGAAATGAAGCGCTGAGGGCGGCTAATGATCCCGTAAGCTTCTGGACGTCCTTGACACGGGCGGGAGGCCTCATTACCTCGATAGCCCTGATCTTCTCCGGGTTAGCTTCAATTCCCCGGTATGAAACCAGGAACCCCAGCAACTTTCCTGCAGAGACACCGAAGACACACTTCTTCGGGTTTAGCTTGGTGCGGGTTGCCCGCAGCTTATGGAAAACCAGGGTCAGGTCTTCTACTAGAGTCGACCCTTTCCTAGTCTTGACCACGATGTCATCGACATAAATCTCCACCTTGTCCCGGATCAGGTCCCCGAAGGTCTTACTCATCGCCCGAACAAATGTTGGCAAGGTGTTTTTCAGACCATAGGGCATTACAACATAACAGTACAACCCATCCACTATTACAAAAGCGGTGTGCTTCCTATCCTCCCTAGACATCCGGATTTGATGGAAACCGGAGTAGGCATCCAAGAAGGATAAAAGGTCACACCCAGAGGTAGAGTCCAAGATCTGATCTATACGTGGCAGTGGATACGGGTCTTTGGGACATGCCTTATTCAGGCTGGTGTAGTCGATGCACATCCGAAGCTTCCCGTTTGCCTTTGGCACGATGACTGGGTTGGCCAGCCACATGGGGTGATGAACCTCTTCGATGAAACCGGCATGTAACAGCTTCCGGCCTCCTCACAGATGAAGTCCTGCCATTCCATGGACTATCTCCAAGGCTTTCTAGCTCACCGGCTTGGCGTCCGGGTAGATCTTTAGATGGTGCTCAATCACCTCCCTGGGGATCCCAGGCATCTGCGACGGCTCCCAAGCAAACACGTTGGCATTTGCCTGGAGGAAGGCGACGAGCGCGAGTTCCTATTTCTCCACCAGATTGCCCGCGATGCGGGTGGTCTGGGAGGGGTCCGCGCCGACCTGGATGGTCTTCGCGGTTCTGCCGTCTACTCCAGATGGCTATACCTTCGGGGCCTTGGGGGGCACCTTGGTACTGGAGGTCGAGGGGCTTCTCCCTCTGTCATCTGGTCGAGCAATCTCGGCAGCCAGAGCGTGTAGCTTCTCGACGGCCGCAAGCACAGCGGCGCGGTCGCCCCGCACGGTGAGGACCCCAGCAGGGGACGGCATCTTGTGGACCAAATACCCATAATGGGCTATGGCCATGAACCCATACAGGGCCGATCTACCAATGATGGCATTGAAGGGGAGGTTGACATCCACGACATCGAACTGGACGTTCTCCGTACGGAAGTTTTCCTCCGTCCCGAAAGTAACCGGGAGCGTGATGCCCCTGAGGGGATACACGGGCTGTGGGTCCACCCCGAAGAATGGGCAAGAGGGCCCCAGCCGGGACCCCAGGATCTGCAGCTGCTTGAATGCCGCATGGCTGATGACATTGAGGCCGGCCCCTCCGTCGATCAGCACATGGTGCAGCCGCATGTTGGCAACAATAGGGGCGGTGATGAGCGGCAGTATGCCGGCCCCTACCATGTTGTCGGGGTAGTCAGATGCCCCAAAGGAGATGGTGGTGCTCCTGCACCGTTGGTGCGGAGCAGCCTTGGGGACCTCTGGGACCACCGAAAGAACCTCCCGTCGTAGGGACTTGATGTTCCTGCGGGAGGTGAGCTCCCAGCTTCCGCCGTACATTACGTACAACTTCTTGCGGCGGTCGTTGTCGCCACCGGAGTCCGAGTCTCCGGTGAAGACGTCCTTGAGGTCCCCCTCGGGCGACTGGTACCTGAGGTCTCTTTCCCCCGCGGCCGTGGCTTCTTCGTCGGCCCTCTCCTTGCTGGGTCGGTGACGAGGTGGCGAGCCGTTCCTGGAGGACTGCTCGCACCGCTCGCTGACACGCTTCGCGAGTTTGATAATTTCGCGGCAGTCGGCGGTGCTGTGGCAGCCGTTGGGGTGCACAGGGCATGTGCCACTGTTGCCCCCTACGGCCGTGGGCGCTTGTTGCGCTCACTTTGGCCACCGGTCACGGCAGTGACGGCCGAAGCAGCAACCTGCGGCTTCTCGTAGCCGCGGTTCTTGTTCTTCTTTTTCTTCTTGTCGCCGCCCTAGGCGACGGCACCCGAGCCACCCGTGTGGGTAACCCGAGTCTGTGGCTCCAAGTGCCATGCATGGCCCTCGGCAGCTCTGGCACACTTGTCAGCCAGAGAGAAGAGCATGGTGACGTTGTCCACATCATGCGTGGCCAACTTCTCCAGCATCTTTTCATCACGTACCCCCTAGCAGAAAGCAGTGATGATGGAAGCATCCGAGATATAAGGGATGGTCCCACGTACCTTGGTGGAGCGGGAAATGAACGCCCGGAGGGTCTCCCCGGGCTCCTGAAGCGTCCCGATCCTCTAGGACTCAAATGTGATACAATTACTAGTCCCAGGAGGCTAGTAAACACATTTATACATCAGATGATTCCAGATCTGCTTAAACAAGACAAACCTGTACAGGTGGCGAACAACTTTAAGAGTTGGTCCACAACTCGAGACATATCATCAGAGTGGGGCTAAAGCAGCCCGATATACGCAGCGAAGCAAGTCAGTGGTCCAACAGCCACAGGCAAGGTTGGGAACAGTCGTAACTCTTACCCGATCTCCTTTTTCTGAAAAACAACAAATAAGCAAGGGTGAGTACAAACGTACTCAGCAGCCCACCTTCACCCGCGGAATGGGGAAATCAGATATAATGCATGGAATATGTGGAGCTCGGGATATTTTGCAGAAATAGCAATATTTAATGCAGAGTTGTTTTGAAAAACATTTTGTATTTTTGCAAAGCGCATCCTCTCCAAAAGGAGCAGGAAGTTTTTCAGTATTATAACAAAATCCCCTGGACTAAACCATCCAGGCATCTCAGCAGTTTCCCACTGGTTTTCCTTTTCAAAAACCGCTACTGGACTTCCCGTCCACCATAGCTCACGGCTCAACCGCCGAACCTTTTTAAAAACCACTTTTCTCAAAACCATCTCTTTTTTTGGAAAACAAAACATTAATTGCCATACCATACCAGACTCGTCCATTCCTGTGGACACAGACTATTCGAATAGGTTTTCAAACTCTGCGCAGAGGTGTACACTTTACCCACTAGTCCGGCTCTGCGATCTCATGATCAATGAGATCCGAATCCGAATCTCTTTCTTTCCCCGCACGTCCTAACCTTAACGGTTATCCGGAAGGAGTCAGGCCACCACCATGTCCAAACCGGACAAAACTTTCCCCCTCCTTATCCTCCCGGTGCTCCCCAGCCTTCATAACCCTGGGGTTGGACCGTACGAGTTTAGATTGAGTGACTGCCCACACAGTCTCGAGTGGTTGTACTATTAAAGAGTACAGGTAGTGAAGATGACAAACCGGTCCTTATATGAGGGGACAATCCTTCTGCTCACGCCTAAACCAGCTGAGCCAACACCTTAGGCCCTCCCCTAAACCAGGGAGTCCCTGATTATCCCGCTCACAAGGTGATAAGGGTGAAAACCCTTCATCACACACATTTTGAAAAGCATTTTCTTTTGAAAACTCACACCTGTTCTCAAATCATTTGGAACATATATATCAGGGATTGATTGCGGCAAGCGGCTGGGTGGCCATAATAACTTATCTCAAAATCATATCATGCATAAAATAACAGGCTAAGGGTTGTGGTTGAAAAATCATAGGTAATTTATGCATCAAAGGGATCCAGTGAGCTTGTCGTGCTTATTCGGCGAAGGGGGAAGGAGAGCTCGCGGAACTGGCTTCTGGCTCCACCGCCTGGCGTAGACTTGCAGATCTAGCCTCCACGAGATGGCACGAACGCTCCGATAACTATGCAACATGAACAAGCAAACATACAAACCAGCAAGTATACCAACAAATATTTAGTATAGTGGTCAGAAAAGCGATATATGGATGGGTAGAGTCTTGAGTAGAATCTATGTCATGTGGTGTTGTGATATTACTGGTGGTGGAGCGGAGGTGCTTACCAGGAGGGTGGACTGGAGGCAAAGCGACACTATGCGTGTAGCCGGCAGAGCGGAGTAACTGAGTGGGTGGGGTGTTTGCCTTGGCTGAGGGTGTTGAGTGTGTGTGGAGAGGGAGAGGGTAGCTGGGTGTATTTATAGCTGAGTGTAGGTGGTGTAGCACAGTGAAGTTCACTGTAGGTGAGAATAGTGACGAATGAATCGTCTGACTTAGTATGAACATGAGAGTTATAGGCAGAATATGGGACGAGAGTATTTTGGGAGTCTTCTAGAACATGAACCATGCTTAAGGGGTGATATGGCTGGATAGGGAATAGTTTGATAAAAATTTAGAAACGAGAATTATTGGAATCTGAGTTTGGGAGCCTGGTTCGAAGGAATCTCAAAGTTAAGCGTGCTCAACTCGGAGAAACCTGGGATGGGTGACCAGATGGGAAGTTCCCTACTGGAAGGAAAATCACAGTCACCGGAGTTCGTATGACTGGAATATGGGTCTGGCTGGTCTTAGGTGGACTGGACAGCATGATGTATGAGTAGTTGAAATTTGGGATGACTAGATGACCGATGAATAGTAACGATGATTAGTAACGATGAATAGTGGCGATGGAAAAGTAATTATAGATATCATCGATGAATAGTAACGATGATGAATAGTAATGATAAATAGTAACGATGATGAATAGTGTATGTGAATAGTAACGATAAATAGTAACGGTGAATAGTAATGGTGAATAGTGACAGTGAATAGTCGTATGAACGAACGATGAACGATGAATAGGAACTATGAACGAACGGACGAACGATCGAATGATCGGACGAACGAACGATTGGAATTTCGGCAGCATAACGGCAGGAAAAGATTATTTGGACGAACGAACGGACGAACGATCGAATGATCGGACGAACGAACGATCGGAATTTTGGCAGCATAACGACAGGATAAAGATTATCTGGAAGAACGATGAATAGGGACTATGAACGAACGATGAACGATGAATAGGGAACTATGAACGAACGATGAACGATCGAATGATCGAACGAACGAACGATCGGAATTTCGGCAGCATAACGGTAGGACAAAGATTATCTGGAAGAACGATGAATAGGGACTATGAACGAACGATGAATAGGGACTATGAATGAACGATGAACGATCGAATGATCGAACCAACGAACGATCAGAATTTCGGCAGCATAACGGCAGGAAAAAGATTATTTGGACGAACGAACGGACGAACGATCGAACGATCGGACGAACGAACGAACGAACCATGAACGATCGGACGAACGATCGAACGATCGGACGAACGAACGAACAAACTAAGAACAGGGGACGAACGATCGAAGAACGATCGAACGATCCTTGTGCTAGTGTGTGCTTGTGTGGAACATGGAGTGGGTGTGTGTGGGGGGGGGGAAGAGAGTTGCCATGAAATGGCTTGGGGTGGGATGAGAGGAGGCCCTTGCCCCTCTATTTATAGCCATGGTGGGGGGATTAGGGGGAGGGATGAGAGGATTAGTGGGAGGGATGAGAGGATTAGTGGGAGGATGAGATGATTAGTGGGAGGTTAGCATGTATTTGTCTTGTATAAGTGTAATTAGCTTGTAGAGCTCACCGTATGACACTGGAGGCATACGTATACGTATGAGCATAAGGAAAGTTATGAAGAAAATATTTGTAGGGACTTGAAAAATGATTCTGAAGGTATTTCTCAAGAGGAAAATACCTGGAGATATATCGGTGGAATATTTGGGTAGTATTTCTGGAAAGAACTTGAAGGGGATTACTCGGGAAATATCTGGGCGGTATTTCTGGAAACAAATTGAGGGTGATCACTGGGGAAATATTTGTAGGATATTTGAGGAGGATTTTGGAGAGAATATAGACCACTATAATTTATTTGCTGATATCAACTCGCAAACAAACATTTTAAAATAAAATTTGAAATTCATTTTGAATTTAGAGTGAGTTTGAGAAAATTTCAAGATTTGAATTTTTGGGATGCTACAAATCTACCCCACTTAAAAGGAATCTCGTCCTCGAGATTTGGCTTAGAAGGGTTATGGGTATAGCTTTACTTCAGCTACATATCTTCACTTTGCAACTCTTCGAGGAGATGGAACTTCAACAAAATCCGGCCTTTGAGGAGCATCCGGTTGCTGATTGCAAATGCTGATTCTGGCTACTCAAAGATCATCTACAGGCTTCAACTTTCGCTTGGCAGCTAGCTTATTGAAGAAGCATTGATGCCAACATGCAAACCTTTCTCTTGCGAACTCCCACATGGATTCCTTCCTTGATTGGTCTTCTGGTGCTTTATCAACAAAACTTGGGTGACCACTTCTCATCCAGAAACTTATAAGCTTCGATGATCTGGTCCTCCACAAGCTTACTAAGGCCTTCTTCTTTTTCTCCATAGCAGGAACCTTACTGGAATACTACCCCACTTAAAAAGAATGAGGGTAGATCTCTTGAATCTTGGGGATTTGAACTCCTTGAAGTACCTCATAACAAGGGTGTTACAGGGCCTTCTTCTGCTGTTGCTGCTTGAACAGGCTGTGGAGAAATGACTGACACAGGGTTGATTCTGGGAGAACCTTCTTCTTATCTTCTCTTCACTATCTTCTTTTATCTTCTCACTTTTCACTGCCTCTTTCTTTCTCTTTGCTCTTCCCACTCGAGGATTCTATCAAAGAGTATTACTATCATACACTGGAGGAAACCAAAGATTATGAACCATGTGCAACAGTCTTCAACCCAAGAATCACCAAGCATTGTGATCTTAGGGGCGAGGGAGTGGAAAATGGAGTTGCTTGCGATTTGGCAGAGGGGGTTTTATCTGGAGTGTTTTGCTTGGGATGGGAACTGAGGGAGCTGGTGGGGGGAATTTATAGGTGAGTGGGGGTGCTCGGGGGGGTGTGGAGTGGTAGTGATGGAGCAGGTGACACGAGGCAGCAGGCGTGATGGGGGGATGGTGTTGCTGGCTGTAATGGCGGTGGGTGCGCTGCAAAGGGGGGTGGGTGGCGGTAGTGCGCTGCAAAGGGGGAGTGGGGCGGTGGTTGGAGGCAGGGCACGCGTGCGAGGGGCACGGGTGGGTGGTGGGGTCGATGACCCTGATGTTTGTGGACTTTGGTTCCAAGAATCTTTGCCTCTCTGTATGGTAATAACTCCTTCTGTCCTCTTTTTCTGTTTGCTTTGACTCAGGAGCAGTGCTTTGATTCTCACGGTCGGTCCTTTTGACTGAGCGGCTAGACTGCTTTCTTCTGTAGCTTATTCCAGGCTTCAAGGGTAAGCTTCCCGGTTTCTTCTTGGGTAAGGTGCTTTTCTCTTGAGATGGGTTAAGGGGAGAATGGAAGCATAAGATGAGGATTAGCTCTAATTTGTGATCTATGTTTTTAGAGAAAACCTTTGTTAAAACGAAAGAAAACACACAAGCTCAGCAATGATAAGCACAAACAAATCAAATGTTTTGAATAAGGGAAGAATAGAGTTTTTCCAAAGCACGGGCTACTCAGATTCGGGGGCTAAGCATAACTACTATTGCTTGGCTCCTGAATTGAGAACTATGCTAAATGCGACTTATAAGCACTAACGTTAAGGCATCACATATGCACACGAAAGAGGAGAAAACATCAAGCGAAATTCATTTTGAAACGCCCTAGGGGGCCACACAATTAGAGTTTTGCAAAACACGAGTCTACACGATTACCTCTCATACATGCAGGGCTCTAGCCAAAGTGAAGAAAAACTTCACTACCCAATGTATGCAGAGGATTGGGCATAACTAACTCAGATCTGGCAGCTTCTCTTCTGGCAAGGCTGGCGCACAACTTCAATCTGAGACATCTCCTGGATGGGTCAAGAGGGAGCCGATGTTGATGACTTCTTCTGGTGGCGACTGAGATGGCAGCACGGGGTTGAACTCTTCTTCAAGCGGGACTGACTCTTGTAGCTCCTCAGAGGGCGGCGGTGCTGGCGGGGTGCTTGCAGCTTCTTCCTTGACCTCAAGGGACGGTGCTGGAATCTTCTTCATGGTGAGGGGCTCAAACAACTCTGGCGGGGGATCTTGGGAGGATTCAGGGTGCTCTTGTTTATCCATAGCCTTAGGGGAGACTGGAATTCCTTCCAAGACTACGGTTCCTTCCGGGAGTTCCCAAGCCTTCTTCTCTCCTCTGATAGAGACCGGGTGACCTTGAAGAATCTGGGGATCTTCAGCTCTCCTGGGTTGAACTGGGTTGGATGGAGCGGGCTCTTGGATCCGCAGGGCTCTACGTTGGTTATGGGTTACCAAGTAGGCCTCCATCAGCTTCTGGACATGCTCATCCTTGGCTTGCTTCAGGGCTTCAACAGCAATGACTTCACGACTTTCTAAGGCAGCTACACGGGCTTGAGCTGTGGTGAGATCCACATGGAGCTTACGGTTGAGCTTCTCTGCATCTTCTGCTCAGGCAATCATCTGACGGTGGTGCCGGGCCAAGAAATCATACTGGGCATCCAGGGTGAGCAGGTATGCAGTGAGGTACACGACTGTGGGGTCGTCCTCAAGCAGCTGCTGCTCTTCCAATGCACGCATACTGGCCATCCAAACTGGACGGTCTCTCTGAAAGGGCGGAAAGAATCTGAGCGGGGTGTCGGCCACTTCTTCTTCATAGATCTGACACAGAGCCCTCAATGCCTTGCGAGCGACGACTTGGCAGGTGTCTTTGAATCTGTGCCCAGCAGCAGTGACACTCCATTCCACATGGTGTGGACTGGATCCAATGTATACAGTCACGACACACTTCTTTGTGCCATGCTCGACAAATTCACGACCATCATACTCTGGCTGGCTCCTGATTCCGAGGCGAACTGTGCATGCTCTCAGCAACTTGGGGAAACCATCTTCATTCTGGCAGAAGCTGGTTTGGCAGCGAACCTCCATCTGACTTTTGAGAGAAGGAAAGGAGGAAACCATTTTTGAAATGAAGGGATAAGAGCAAGAATTTTTTAAGAAAATAGTTTTGACTCAAAAACTTTTGATCAGGCTAAGGGTTACGTCCTGCGGCCAACCTAACAGCTCTGATACCACCTGAAGCGTCCCGATCCTCTGGGACTCAAATGTGATACAATTACTAGTCCCAGGAGGCTAGTAAACACATTTATACATCAGATGATTCCAGATCTGCTTAAACAAGACAAACCTGTACAGGTGGCGAACAACTTTAAGAGTTGGTCCACAACTCGAGACATATCATCAGAGTGGGGCTGAAGCAGCCCGATATACGCAGCGAAGCAAGTCAGTGGTCCAACAGCCACAGGCAAGGTTGGGAACAGTCGTAACTCTTACCCGATCTCCTTTTTCTGAAAAACAACAAATAAGCAAGGGTGAGTACAAACGTACTCAGCAGCCCACCTTCACCCGCGGAATGGGGAAATCAGATATAATGCATGGAATATGTGGAGCTCGGGATATTTTGCAGAAATAGCAATATTTAATGCAGAGTTGTTTTGAAAAACATTTTGTATTTTTGCAAAGCGCATCCTCTCCAAAAGGAGCAGGAAGTTTTTCAGTATTATAACAAAATCCCCTGGACTAAACCATCCAGGCATCTCAGCAGTTTCCCACTGGTTTTCCTTTTCAAAAACCGCTACTGGACTTCCCGTCCACCATAGCTCACGGCTCAACCGCCGAACCTTTTTAAAAACCACTTTTCTCAAAACCATCTCTTTTTTTTGGAAAACAAAACATTAATTGCCATACCATACCAGACTCGTCCATTCCTGTGGACACAAACTATTCGAATAGGTTTTCAAACTCTGCGCAGAGGTGTACACTTTACCCACTAGTCCGGCTCTGCGATCTCATGATCAATGAGATCCGAATCCGAATCTCTTTCTTTCCCCGCACGTCCTAACCTTAACGGTTATCCGGAAGGAGTCAGGCCACCACCATGTCCAAACCGGACAAAACTTTCCCCCTCCTTATCCTCCCGGTGCTCCCCAGCCTTCATAACCCTGGGGTTGGACCGTACGAGTTCAGATTGAGTGACTGCCCACACAGTCTCGAGTGGTTGTACTATTAAAGAGTACAGGTAGTGAAGATGACAAACCGGTCCTTATATGAGGGGACAATCCTTCTGCTCACGCCTAAACCAGCTGAGCCAACACCTTAGGCCCTCCCCTAAACCAGGGAGTCCCTGATTATCCCGCTCACAAGGTGATAAGGGTGAAAACCCTTCATCACACACATTTTGAAAAGCATTTTCTTTTGAAAACTCACACCTGTTCTCAAATCATTTGGAACATATATATCAGGGATTGATTGCGGCAAGCGGCTGGGTGGCCATAATAACTTATCTCAAAATCATATCATGCATAAAATAACAGGCTAAGGGTTGTGGTTGAAAAATCATAGGTAATTTATGCATCAAAGGGATCCAGTGAGCTTGCCGTGCTTATTCGGCGAAGGGGGAAGGAGAGCTCGCGGAACTGGCTTCTGGCTCCACCGCCTGGCGTAGACTTGCAGATCTAGCCTCCACGAGATGGCACGAACGCTCCGATAACTATGCAACATGAACAAGCAAACATACAAACCAGCAAGTATACCAACAAATATTTAGTATAGTGGTCAGAAAAGCGATATATGGATGGGTAGAGTCTTGAGTAGAATCTATGTCATGTGGTGTTGTGATATTACTGGTGGTGGAGCGGAGGTGCTTACCAGGAGGGTGGACTGGAGGCAAAGCGACACTATGCGTGTAGCCGGCAGAGCGGAGTAACTGAGTGGGTGGGGTGTTTGCCTTGGCTGAGGGTGTTGAGTGTGTGTGGAGAGGGAGAGGGTAGCTGGGTGTATTTATAGCTGAGTGTAGGTGGTGTAGCACAGTGAAGTTCACTGTAGGTGAGAATAGTGACGAATGAATCGTCTGACTTAGTATGAACATGAGAGTTATAGGCAGAATATGGGACGAGAGTATTTTGGGAGTCTTCTAGAACATGAACCATGCTTAAGGGGTGATATGGCTGGATAGGGAATAGTTTGATAAAAATTTAGAAACGAGAATTATTGGAATCTGAGTTTGGGAGCCTGGTTCGAAGGAATCTCAAAGTTAAGCGTGCTCAACTCAGAGAAACCTGGGATGGGTGACCAGATGGGAAGTTCCCTACTGGAAGGAAAATCACAGTCACCGGAGTTCGTATGACTGGAATATGGGTCTGGCTGGTCTTAGGTGGACTGGACAGCATGATGTATGAGTAGTTGAAATTTGGGATGACTAGATGACCGATGAATAGTAACGATGATTAGTAACGATGAATAGTGGCGATGGAAAAGTAATTATAGATATCATCGATGAATAGTAACGATGATGAATAGTAATGATAAATAGTAACGATGATGAATAGTGTATGTGAATAGTAACGGTGAATAGTAATGGTGAATAGTGACAGTGAATAGTTCGTATGAACGAACGATGAACGATGAATAGGAACTATGAACGAACGGACGAACGATCGAATGATCGGACGAACGAACGATTGGAATTTCGGCAGCATAACGGCAGGAAAAGATTATTTGGACGAACGAACGGACGAACGATCGAATGATCGGACGAACGAACGATCGGAATTTCGGCAGCATAACGACAGGATAAAGATTATCTGGAAGAACGATGAATAGGGACTATGAACGAACGATGAACGATGAATAGGGAACTATGAACGAACGATGAACGATCGAATGATCGAACGAACGAACAATCGGAATTTCGGCAGCATAACGGTAGGACAAAGATTATCTGGAAGAACGATGAATAGGGACTATGAACGAACGATGAATAGGGACTATGAACGAAAGATGAACGATCGAATGATCGAACCAACGAACGATCAGAATTTCGGCAGCATAACGGCAGGAAAAAGATTATTTGGACGAACGAACGGACGAACGATCGAACGATCGGACGAACGAACGAACGAACCATGAACGATCGGACGAACGAACGAACAAACTAAGAACAGGGGACGAACGATCGAAGAACGATCGAACGATCCTTGTGCTAGTGTGTGCTTGTGTGGAACATGGAGTGGGTGTGTGTGGGGGGGGGGAAGAGAGTTGCCATGAAATGGCTTGGGGTGGGATGAGAGGAGGCCCTTGCCCCTCTATTTATAGCCATGGTGGGGGGATTAGGGGGAGGGATGAGAGGATTAGTGGGAGGGATGAGAGGATTAGTGGGAGGATGAGATGATTAGTGGGAGGTTAGCATGTATTTGTCTTGTATAAGTGTAATTAGCTTGTAGAGCTCACCGTATGACACTGGAGGCATACGTATACGTATGAGCATGAGGAAAGTTATGAAGAAAATATTTGTAGGGACTTGAAAAATGATTCTGAAGGTATTTCTCAAGAGGAAAATACCTGGAGATATATCGGTGGAATATTTGGGTAGTATTTCTGGAAAGAACTTGAAGGGGATTACTCGGGAAATATCTGGGCGGTATTTCTGGAAACAAATTGAGGGTGATCACTGGGGAAATATTTGTAGGATATTTGAGGAGGATTTTGGAGAGAATATAGACCACTATAATTTATTTGCTGATATCAACTCGCAAACAAACATTTTAAAATAAAATTTGAAATTCATTTTGAATTTAGAGTGAGTTTGAGAAAATTTCAAGATTTGAATTTTTGGGATGCTACAAATCTACCCCACTTAAAAGGAATCTCGTCCTCGAGATTTGGCTTAGAAGGGTTATGGGTATAGCTTTACTTCAGCTACATATCTTCACTTTGCAACTCTTCAAGGAGATGGAACTTCAACAAAATCCGGCCTTTGAGGAGCATCCGGTTGCTGATTGCAAATGCTGATTCTGGCTACTCAAAGATCATCTACAGGCTTCAACTTTCGCTTGGCAGCTAGCTTATTGAAGAAGCATTGATGCCAACACGCAAACCTTTCTCTTGCGAACTCCCACATGGATTCCTTCCTTGATTGGTCTTCTGGTGCTTTATCAACAAAACTTGGGTGACCACTTCTCATCCAGAAACTTATAAGCTTCGATGATCTGGTCCTCCACAAGCTTACTAAGGCCTTCTTCTTTTTCTCCATAGCAGGAACCTTACTGGAATACTACCCCACTTAAAAAGAATGAGGGTAGATCTCTTGAATCTTGGGGATTTGAACTCCTTGAAGTACCTCATAACAAGGGTGTTACGGGGCCTTCTTCTGCTGTTGCTGCTTGAACAGGCTGTGGAGAAATGACTGACACAGGGTTGATTCTGGGAGAACCTTCTTCTTATCTTCTCTTCACTATCTTCTTTTATCTTCTCACTTTTCACTGCCTCTTTCTTTCTCTTTGCTCTTCCCACTCGAGGATTCTATCAAAGAGTATTACTATCATACACTGGAGGAAACCAAAGATTATGAACCATGTGCAACAGTCTTCAACCCAAGAATCACCAAGCATTGTGATCTTAGGGGCGAGGGAGTGGAAAATGGAGTTGCTTGCGATTTGGCAGAGGGGGTTTTATCTGGAGTGTTTTGCTTGGGATGGGAACTGAGGGAGCTGGTGGGGGGAATTTATAGGTGAGTGGGGGTGCTCGGGGGGGGGGGGGTGTGGAGTGGTAGTGATGGAGCAGGTGACACGAGGCAGCAGGCGTGATGGGGGGATGGTGTTGCTGGCTGTAATGGCGGTGGGTGCGCTGCAAAGGGGGGTGGGTGGCGGTAGTGCGCTGCAAAGGGGGAGTGGGGCGGTGGTTGGAGGCAGGGCACGCGTGCGAGGGGCACGGGTGGGTGGTGGGGTCGATGACCCTGATGTTTGTGGACTTTGGTTCCAAGAATCTTTGCCTCTCTGTATGGTAATAACTCCTTCTGTCCTCTTTTTCTGTTTGCTTTGACTCAGGAGCAGTGCTTTGATTCTCACGGTCGGTCCTTTTGACTGAGCGGCTAGACTGCTTTCTTCTGTAGCTTATTCCAGGCTTCAAGGGTAAGCTTCCCGGTTTCTTCTTGGGTAAGGTGCTTTTCTCTTGAGATGGGTTAAGGGGAGAATGGAAGCATAAGATGAGGATTAGCTCTAATTTGTGATCTATGTTTTTAGAGAAAACCTTTGTTAAAACGAAAGAAAACACACAAGCTCAGCAATGATAAGCACAAACAAATCAAATGTTTTGAATAAGGGAAGAATAGAGTTTTTCCAAAGCACGGGCTACTCAGATTCGGGGGCTAAGCATAACTACTATTGCTTGGCTCCTGAATTGAGAACTATGCTAAATGCGACTTATAAGCACTAACGTTAAGGCATCACATATGCACACGAAAGAGGAGAAAACATCAAGCGAAATTCATTTTGAAACGCCCTAGGGGGCCACACAATTAGAGTTTTGCAAAACATGAGTCTACACGATTACCTCTCATACATGCAGGGCTCTAGCCAAAGTGAAGAAAAACTTCACTACCCAATGTATGCAGAGGATTGGGCATAACTAACTCAGATCTGGCAGCTTCTCTTCTGGCAAGGCTGGCGCACAACTTCAATCTGAGACATCTCCTGGATGGGTCAAGAGGGAGCCGATGTTGATGACTTCTTCTGGTGGCGACTGAGATGGCAGCACGGGGTTGAACTCTTCTTCAAGCGGGACTAACTCTTGTAGCTCCTCAGAGGGCGGCGGTGCTGGCGGGGTGCTTGCAGCTTCTTCCTTGACCTCAAGGGACGGTGCTGGAATCTTCTTCATGGTGAGGGGCTCAAACAACTCTCGCGGGGGATCTTGGGAGGATTCAGGGTGCTCTTGTTTATCCATAGCCTTAGGGGAGACTGGAATTCCTTCCAAGACTACGGTTCCTTCCGGGAGTTCCCAAGCCTTCTTCTCTCCTCTGATAGAGACCGGGTGACCTTGAAGAATCTGGGGATCTTCAGCTCTCCTGGGTTGAACTAGGTTGGATGGAGCGGGCTCTTGGATCCGCAGGGCTCTACGTTGGTTATGGGTTACCAAGTAGGCCTCCATCAGCTTCTGGACATGCTCATCCTTGGCTTGCTTCAGGGCTTCAACAGCAATGACTTCACGACTTTCTAAGGCAGCTACACGGGCTTGAGCTGTGGTGAGATCCACATGGAGCTTACGGTTGAGCTTCTCTGCATCTTCTGCTCGGGCAATCATCTGACGGTGGTGCCGGGCCAAGAAATCATATTGGGCATCCAGGGTGAGCAGGTATGCAGTGAGGTACACGACTGTTGGGTCGTCCTCAAGCAGCTGCTGCTCTTCCAATGCACGCATACTGGCCATCCAAACTGGACGGTCTCTCTGAAAGGGCAGAAAGAATCTGAGCGGGGTGTCGGCCACTTCTTCTTCATAGATATGACACAGAGCCCTCAATGCCTTGCGAGCGACGACTTGGCAGGTGTCTTTGAATCTGTGCCCAGCAGCAGTGACACTCCATTCCACATGGTGTGGACTGGATCCAATGTATACAGTCACGACACACTTCTTTGTGCCATGCTCGACAAATTCACGACCATCATACTCTGGCTGGCTCCTGATTCCGAGGCAAACTGTGCATGCTCTCAGCAACTTGGGGAAACCATCTTCATTCTGGCAGAAGCTGGTTTGGCAGCGAACCTCCATCTGACTTCTGAGAGAAGGAAAGGAGGAAACCATTTTTGAAATGAAGGGATAAGAGCAAGAATTTTTTAAGAAAATAGTTTTGACTCAAAAACTTTTGATCAGGCTAAGGGTTACGTCCTGCGGCCAACCTAACAGCTCTGATACCACCTGAAGCGTCCCGATCCTCTGGGACTCAAATGTGATACAATTACTAGTCCCAGGAGGCTAGTAAACACATTTATACATCAGATGATTCCAGATCTGCTTAAACAAGACAAACCTGTACAGGTGGCGAACAACTTTAAGAGTTGGTCCACAACTCGAGACATATCATCAGAGTGGGGCTGAAGCAGCCCGATATACGCAGCGAAGCAAGTCAGTGGTCCAACAGCCACAGGCAAGGTTGGGAACAGTCGTAACTCTTACCCGATCTCCTTTTTCTGAAAAACAACAAATAAGCAAGGGTGAGTACAAACGTACTCAGCAGCCCACCTTCACCCGCGGAATGGGGAAATCAGATATAATGCATGGAATATGTGGAGCTCGGGATATTTTGCAGAAATAGCAATATTTAATGCAGAGTTGTTTTGAAAAACATTTTGTATTTTTGCAAAGCGCATCCTCTCCAAAAGGAGCAGGAAGTTTTTCAGTATTATAACAAAATCCCCTGGACTAAACCATCCAGGCATCTCAGCAGTTTCCCACTGGTTTTCCTTTTCAAAAACCGCTACTGGACTTCCCGTCCACCATAGCTCACGGCTCAACCGCCGAACCTTTTTAAAAACCACTTTTCTCAAAACCATCTCTTTTTTTTGGAAAACAAAACATTAATTGCCATACCATACCAGACTCGTCCATTCCTGTGGACACAGACTATTCGAATAGGTTTTCAAACTCTGCGCAGAGGTGTACACTTTACCCACTAGTCCGGCTCTGCGATCTCATGATCAATGAGATCCGAATCCGAATCTCTTTCTTTCCCCGCACGTCCTAACCTTAACGGTTATCCGGAAGGAGTCAGGCCACCACCATGTCCAAACCGGACAAAACTTTCCCCCTCCTTATCCTCCCGGTGCTCCCCAGCCTTCATAACCCTGGGGTTGGACCGTACGAGTTCAGATTGAGTGACTGCCCACACAGTCTCGAGTGGTTGTACTATTAAAGAGTACAGGTAGTGAAGATGACAAACCGGTCCTTATATGAGGGGACAATCCTTCTGCTCACGCCTAAACCAGCTGAGCCAACACCTTAGGCCCTCCCCTAAACCAGGGAGTCCCTGATTATCCCGCTCACAAGGTGATAAGGGTGAAAACCCTTCATCACACACATTTTGAAAAGCATTTTCTTTTGAAAACTCACACCTGTTCTCAAATCATTTGGAACATATATATCAGGGATTGATTGCGGCAAGCGGCTGGGTGGCCATAATAACTTATCTCAAAATCATATCATGCATAAAATAACAGGCTAAGGGTTGTGGTTGAAAAATCATAGGTAATTTATGCATCAAAGGGATCCAGTGAGCTTGTCGTGCTTATTCGGCGAAGGGGGAAGGAGAGCTCGCGGAACTGGCTTCTGGCTCCACCGCCTGGCGTAGACTTGCAGATCTAGCCTCCACGAGATGGCACGAACGCTCCGATAACTATGCAACATGAACAAGCAAACATACAAACCAGCAAGTATACCAACAAATATTTAGTATAGTGGTCAGAAAAGCGATATATGGATGGGTAGAGTCTTGAGTAGAATCTATGTCATGTGGTGTTGTGATATTACTGGTGGTGGAGCGGAGGTGCTTACCAGGAGGGTGGACTGGAGGCAAAGCGACACTATGCGTGTAGCCGGCAGAGCGGAGTAACTGAGTGGGTGGGGTGTTTGCCTTGGCTGAGGGTGTTGAGTGTGTGTGGAGAGGGAGAGGGTAGCTGGGTGTATTTATAGCTGAGTGTAGGTGGTGTAGCACAGTGAAGTTCACTGTAGGTGAGAATAGTGACGAATGAATCGTCTGACTTAGTATGAACATGAGAGTTATAGGCAGAATATGGGACGAGAGTATTTTGGGAGTCTTCTAGAACATGAACCATGCTTAAGGGGTGATATGGCTGGATAGGGAATAGTTTGATAAAAATTTAGAAACGAGAATTATTGGAATCTGAGTTTGGGAGCCTGGTTCGAAGGAATCTCAAAGTTAAGCGTGCTCAACTCGGAGAAACCTGGGATGGGTGACCAGATGGGAAGTTCCCTACTGGAAGGAAAATCACAGTCACCGGAGTTCGTATGACTGGAATATGGGTCTGGCTGGTCTTAGGTGGACTGGACAGCATGATGTATGAGTAGTTGAAATTTGGGATGACTAGATGACCGATGAATAGTAACGATGATTAGTAACGATGAATAGTGGCGATGGAAAAGTAATTATAGATATCATCGATGAATAGTAACGATGATGAATAGTAATGATAAATAGTAACGATGATGAATAGTGTATGTGAATAGTAACGATAAATAGTAACGATGAATAGTAATGGTGAATAGTGACAGTGAATAGTCGTATGAACGAACGATGAACGATGAATAGGAACTATGAACGAACGGACGAACGATCGAATGATCGGACGAACGAACGATTGGAATTTCGGCAGCATAACGGCAGGAAAAGATTATTTGGACGAACGAACGGACGAACGATCGAATGATCGGACGAACGAACGATCGGAATTTCGGCAGCATAACGACAGGATAAAGATTATCTGGAAGAACGATGAATAGGGACTATGAATGAACGATGAACGATGAATAGGGAACTATGAACGAACGATGAACGATCGAATGATCGAACGAACGAACGATCGGAATTTCGGCAGCATAACGGTAGGACAAAGATTATCTGGAAGAACGATGAATAGGGACTATGAACGAACGATGAATAGGGACTATGAACGAACGATGAACGATCGAATGATCGAACCAACGAACGATCAGAATTTCGGCAGCATAACGGCAGGAAAAAGATTATTTGGACGAACGAACGGACGAACGATCGAACGATCGGACGAACGAACGAACGAACCATGAACGATCGGACGAACGAACGAACAAACTAAGAACAGGGGACGAACGATCGAAGAACGATCGAACGATCCTTGTGCTAGTGTGTGCTTGTGTGGAACATGGAGTGGGTGTGTGTGGGGGGGGGAAGAGAATTGCCATGAAATGGCTTGGGGTGGGATGAGAGGAGGCCCTTGCCCCTCTATTTATAGCCATGGTGGGGGGATTAGGGGGAGGGATGAGAGGATTAGTGGGAGGGGTGAGAGGATTAGTGGGAGGATGAGATGATTAGTGGGAGGTTAGCATGTATTTGTCTTGTATAAGTGTAATTAGCTTGTAGAGCTCACCGTATGACACTGGAGGCATACGTATACGTATGAGCATGAGGAAAGTTATGAAGAAAATATTTGTAGGGACTTGAAAAATGATTCTGAAGGTATTTCTCAAGAGGAAAATACCTGGAGATATATCGGTGGAATATTTGGGTAGTATTTCTGGAAAGAACTTGAAGGGGATTACTCGGGAAATATCTGGGCGGTATTTCTGGAAACAAATTGAGGGTTATCACTGGGGAAATATTTGTAGGATATTTGAGGAGGATTTTGGAGAGAATATAGACCACTATAATTTATTTGCTGATATCAACTCGCAAACAAACATTTTAAAATAAAATTTGAAATTCATTTTGAATTTAGAGTGAGTTTGAGAAAATTTCAAGATTTGAATTTTTGGGATGCTACAGCTCCTGTCTCACTGCATGGAGGTGTGCCTCCACACCATGCTGCTGGTAAGCGCTGGCGAAGTTCACTACGAACCGTGCACAGAGCTCTTCCCAGGAGTAGATGGATCCTGGGGCTAGGTTCATGAGCCAAGTTCGGGCTAGCCCAGACAAGGCTACATGGACATAGGTTGCCATCACGGTGGTGTCTCCACCTGCTGTCGTAATGGCGGTGACGTAGACCTGCAGGAATTCCGACGGGTTTGTCGTACCGTCGTACTTCTCCGGCAGATGTGGCCGGAACTTGGATGGCCACGTCGTGGTGCGGAGATGATCCGCTAGAGCGGCGTAGCCCGCACCAGCCAACAGGATACTTGCCTGGAATCGGGCACCCCCTAGGGTCTACGGTGCGACCGCAGCAAAATCTTGCTCGAGGTTGCGACCCTTGAGGTTTTGGCGGTGCTCATGCGTCCTCTCCAGAGAGATACGGGCGTCCTCACCCGCACGTCTGCGGTTGAGCTCGTCCCGCAGGTCTTCTGTTCTCTCCAGAGAGGCTTGAGCGTCTTCTACCACTCGTCTGCGGTTGAGCTCTGCTTGTAGATCTTCGGTCAGCGCAGCCCTCACCGAGGGTGAACGCACTGAGGCTGATGCCTCGTATTGATGCCAGGATGATCAAGGTCTAGGCCTGGCCGAGCCAGAGTGCGCCAAGCCAAGGAGGCGATCCACGTCGTCGCGCCACTGCTTCATAGCCCCTGGCGAGGCCGTGGAGCTTGGTGGGTGGCGCAACAACTCCCTGGCCGCGAAAAGCGCCCCGGTGGGAGCAATCCCCAATGGAGTTCAGGACGCCTGTGCAGGCGCGTGCTGCCGTGTGGGGCGCACAGCAGCAGCACCAGGCACCAGGCGGCTGGAGCTTGGCGACACAGAAGATGCGGCCTCCTCCTCCATGAGGAAGTCCTAAGAGGCTACGTCACGGTGCTCGATGATATGGACCATGATGCCAAGCGGGAAAACAAGCAAAAACCTAAAGCCAAGCCCCTACCTGGCACGCCAAATGTCGGAGAGGGAATTCTTCGGCCAGGTGGCGAAGTGCACCCGCCCTAAATCCTAAGATGAGGAGGGGCCTAAGTGTTTTGCTTGTTACGCGGATTGGTGGATGAACACACAAGAACACCAAGATTTAGAGTGGTTCGGGCCGCCGGAGCATAATACCCTACTCCACTGTGTGCTGTATTGCTTGAGAGCTTGGGTGGATGTGAGGATCCCAGTGAGTCTGTCCGTGTAACGTTATGTGCCCTCCCTTTTATAGTCCAAGGGGGCACGTACATGGCGCTGGGCCTCGACTTGTGGGCCCAGGGACATAACAGATGTTATACTTGGAGCAAC
Source organism: Zea luxurians (assembly GCA_029449295.1). NCBI lineage: Eukaryota > Viridiplantae > Streptophyta > Magnoliopsida > Poales > Poaceae > Zea > Zea luxurians. The sequence goes on from JAOPSE010000924.1 coordinate 148,680, forward strand.
TAATGCTAGTCGCCTGCGCAATCTCCTCATGCCCTGGTATTGGTGTGTAGCGGAAGCTTCCCCAGTAACGCGCGAGTCATCATGAGCGTAGAACAGGCGGCAGTATGAGCGCGCCACCTGCCAATAGATTGGACAGGTTCGCCGTCTGTAGGATGGCCCGGTCGCTGTCCCCCAGAGAGACAGAGAGGGCGCATTAAATGCCGAGGCGGCACATCTCCTGCCAGCGGAGTGGACATGACGCATTTAATGTTGAGGCGGCACATCGCCCGTCATGCGGCGGGCCTTACCCGAGGCAGTGTCGCATGCGGCGCAGCGCGTGGCGCGATCCGCGGCGCAGGGGCCTTACGTTAGGCTCTGCCAGCTGGCTTACGTCACGGACAGAGGGCCACATGGCAGCATCAGGTCCCCGCCTGGGCAGGGAGTTGAGACATACAGGACGGGGCCCAGACACGTGGCAGCACCGGACCCCTGCCTGGTCTCAAACCGGGGCTTAAGTATTTTCCGCCATGGCGTTCTAAGGCCCTGCCGAGGGCGGTCCGGACCCCCTGTGGTGGGGTCTAGCTGGTCCCCACCCTGGGGGCCCACCATGCACACGTGGAGGTCCGGACCTCCCCTGGGGGTCTGTCGGTGTTTTAGGTCCGACCGCACACCCGGGGTTGCCCCTCAAGGTGTTTTAGGAGTAGGACGGTGTCGCCGACTGTAGCTAAATGGTTCATGCCAGATGCACGAAAGACAATGGACAGTGTTTACAGGTTCGGGCGGCTTTGAGATGCGTAACACCCTACATCCTGGCGAGTATGCTTTGTGTAATGGGTTACAAGGTAGAGAGTTGAGGTGGATGGCTAAGTAGTAGTAGAGTTGGGATCGATTGTCTTGAAGGGGTGCCCCCTAGGCCTTATATATTTGACCGTGAGGCAATACAAGCTGATATGATAACAACGTGCACCTAAAAGATAGTGAACTGTTTGAGCTTATCTTCCTATGATTTGGCCGACTTATCCTCGCCCCGTTCCGTTGTGCGGGGCTCCAGCGCGGGAAAGTCGGATCTTCTGTGGTGGTCGCTTGCTCGACGTCGCGGAGTCATCCGGGCTTGCACCGACCCGGCCTCACATCGATCTGCTTTACTGATTGCTCCTCCCCAGGCCCATGAAGGAGTGACCTTACGATCTATCGGGCCCTTGGGCTTTTCGTGAGGTCTTTTATCCTTCTAATGGACCCGGGGGATATCTGTCCCCCACAAGCCCCGATCTTTGGGTTGATTTTGAGATAATCGGCCCAAAGATCCTAGGTCCAACTTGCGGGCTTCGTTTACGATAAGAAATGCTTCTCGGGCAGTTTGGTAAAAACGATTTCTTAATGTCTTCTTCTGCTTTGCTTCACTCGAAATCTGGAGTTTTGCCTCATACTCATGCCTTGGAGATCGGCATTTCGTATTGCAGGACCTTGAATTTCATTGGGTGCACCGGAGGTGCACCCAATGGGTGTAGCCCCCGAGCTTCGAGTGGATTCTGGATAATAATCCACTCGAAGGTCTTCATCAGAAATCACTTTTATTTCCCACTTGCACTTTGGTTGGAGGTCAGCCTTGCCTTCAATCTTGCCTTATGCCTTAGAAATTGGTGTTGTCTTCTCTTGAAATGGTGATTCATTGGGTGCACCGCACCGGAGGTGCACCCAATGGGTGTAGCCCCCGAGCTTCGAGTGGATTTTTGAAGATAATCCATTTGAAGGTCTTCATTTCGTGTCTTTTTGCTAAGGGTCATCTTTTATTTTTAGGGTGCCTTAGAAGTCGGCAATATGTCATCCATATTATGCTTTAGAGGTCAGCATTATGTCATCAATATTATGCTTCAGAGGTCAGCATGTATTTTGTCTTTTGCAGCCGAGTTTGTGATCCGCCCATATCTTGCTAAGTGGTGCAATTTATTTGCTCTGCGACTGATTGGACATTTGATGGACGTTCCCTGGCTAGTCTTCACGTCGCTTCTGTCGGTCAGATTTTGTACTTCACCGGATATATTTGGCTTTCCTTTGATCCTTACTGATATCTCATTTTTGTCTTGAGGTATTCATTGCATGTCCTGCACGGATGTGACAACCATGAAAAATATACTGATAATTCCTGGGTGTCCCCCCCAATGGGTGTGGGCAAGGGACGGCTTGGTACGCTGAGTGTTTTAGCCGGCTGCTTCTGAGTAGTAATGTGATGTGACAGCGGGCGTAATCATATCATCTGCGCTGTTGACTGGAGTCCCAATGGGTGTTGCGTTGTGTGAAACGGCGTCAGCCGCCTGACGTGTCTTCAGACGGGTTGAAGTGTGTATTGAATGCTTCGCGACTGTTCAGTGACCGTGGTTCGAGGTGAGCGGTTGCCTTCTTCTTCTATAAATAGTGTCTTTGCCTCTCTGGTTTTTTCACATCTCTTGCTGTTCTCCGCTGCTTGCTTTCTTCCTCTCCTTGCATTTCCACCATGGGCAAGAACAACAAACGCAAGCGCGAGCCGACTCCTCCATCAGAGGACTTTGGCGACTCGGAATACTCAGAGGAAGAGTTCTCCTCTGAGTCCTAGGGGTCTCCAGCTCCCGTCTCTCCCCCAGTGTCGTCCGATGACTCGGACGACTCTCAGGGGATTGTCGCGGAGGTCTGGACTTACATCCGGGCCATCGAGCGCTCCGGGATCGAGGGCTCGGATGAGTCGGAGTACTCCTTGGACGAGGAGGACTCGCCCGAGGAGGACGACGAAGGTGACGACGATGACGACGACAACGACGGAGGCGACGGCGGCGACGACGGTGACGGCGGCGGCAGGGGCGGCAACGGCGGCAGTAGGGGCGGCGACGGCAGCAGCAGGGGCAGTGGCGGCGGCGGCAGCAGCAAGGGCAGCAACAAGGCCAGTGGCTAGATGCCACTGGTTTTTAGATATTAGTATAAATTAGAAATAGTATAGTGAAATAATGTAGTAGTATTAGTAGTGTAGAGTAGTATAGTGTAGCGTAGTAGTAGTAGTAGCAGCAGCAGTAGAGAAGTATCAACTTATAATGAGTTGATTTGTAAGTACTGTTACTTCCCTTAATGAAGAATGACTTTGTCTCCTCCTGAACCAATTACTTTGCTTCGTAGTAAGTCGATCTCTTATTTGTGAAGTTGATTCATTCGGAATAGTAACTAAATAACTCGGGCATCATATCGCCGCTTCAGGGGTGATGGCCGAGCTATTATTGTCGATATTTACGCATTTGAAATAGAGTCCGAGTGATGACGAAACCATGTCAGCGTCGGAATAACTGTTGACCACGTCGGCGCTCTTAGATGTGACAGTCGAGTGACCTGTGACAACGCCAGCGTTTTTTAGAGATAACCGCCGAGCGACTGAGGACATCGTCGGCGCTTTAGAGATAGCTGCCGAGCGACTGAAGACATCGTCGGCGCTTTAGAGATAGCCGCCGAGCGACTGAAGACATCGTCGGCGCTTTAGAGATAGCCGCCGAGCAACTGGAGACATCGTTGGCGCTTTAGAGGTAACCACCGAGCGACTGAAGACATCGTTGGCACTTTAGAGATAAATGCCGAGCGACTGGTGATAACGTTGGTGTTTTAAAAATAGCCGCCGAGCGATTGAAGGCATCGTCGGCGCTTTAGAGATAAATGCCGAGCGACGGGGTTTTAGATGTAGCCGCCGGGTGACGATGTGGCACACTGGTGTTTTAGAAGTAACTGCCGAGTGACTGGTGATAACGTCAGCGTCTTAGAAATAACAGATGAGTTAAAACGGGCCGTGTCGGCCACTTTGAGGATAATAGCCGAGTGACGATGTAGCACACCGGGGTTTTAGAAGTAGCCGCCGGGTGTCGACGTGGCACGCCGGTGTTTTAGAAGTAACTGTCGGGTGCTGACTGGGCGCTTTTGGAGACGGTATCTGACTCGGGAATATCCCGCATATACTGCGCTTTCAGCCGCCTCTACTTTCCGTGCCCTAGTTCTTGCTTTCCTGCCTCCAGATCCTCTCTGCAATTCGACTCTCGTTTTGTTCGCCAGTAGAGCTGAGATGGCGCCCAAGAGAAAGGCCTCGAGTTCATCCGCTACGGTGATTCCCCCCATCGACCCCAACAGCCAGTTGCCTTTCGCAGGTAACCATATGTCTGTTGTCTCCGAGCCTGACCTTCTCCACCTCGTGTCCATCGGGGTCCTTCCCCCGAGGGAGCTTTGTTCTTGGCGGATTTGTCATGGGGTCACTGTCCCGACAGAGGATACCCATGAATCCGTGATTTACGTTCCTTTTCTTCTCCGCGGTCTCGCTCTTCCTATTTCCCCCTTTTTCTGCGGCCTCCTTGATTTCTATCGTCTTAACTTGACCCATCTGAATCCCAATTCCATTCTGCAAATTTCCATTTACGTTCATTTATGTGAAGCTTTTCTTGGCGTGCTGCCACATTTTGGATTGTGGAAGTACTTGTATCACTGTCGCCCTGGGATGGCCGGGGGGCAGCATCAGTTGGTTGGGGGTGCTAGTTTGGAGATGCACCGTGGGAGGAAGACTGAATATCTTGAAATCCCTCTCAAGGATAGTATCAAAGGATGGCGCTTGGAATGGTTTATTATTGAGAACCACGGAAAATCTCTCCCCCCACGGTCAGGGAGACAGCCGGATGTTCGCACTCCGAGTTGGACTGAGTCTCCCACAGACCAGGAGGTGGCTGAGGCAGGGGCTTTGCTGGCTGAAGTTGGACTGCTGAAGGAGAGGGGTTTGACTGCAGAGGTTGTGGTTGCTGATTTTGTTTTCAAAAACATCCAGCCATTGAAGGATAGGGCATACCCGGCCTACTTGTACCGAGGTTTAGCTGACTCAACCCGGGTCACTAATATAAGAATTCCCGCTGTAGACTTGGTGAACTGGCTTGAAATGATACTTAGAGGCAAGGTGTCCAACGTTGGTGCCCCTATCGCATACTCGGCCTGGAACCTACCTCCTTCCAAGGCTTTTACCCATTTTGTGTCGAATCCTCCAGTTACTGATAGTGGTTTGGGCTTTAGAGTACGACCCTCTGCAGAAGAAGTTAGTGCTTTGGTTGCTTCGATTGGAGAAATTCCCGATGATGAACGGCAAGTCCACTTTGAGGTGCCTTTGGATCCTAATGATGCAGAAATAAGTGCTATGCTTGATATGCTGGCCGAAGAATCTTCTGACGCTGTTCCTGCTGGGACATTGGCGGTGGCGCCTCTCCCAGAAGCTGGTACAACCTTGGATGTTCAGAGACCTGTCAGTGTTCGCCCGAGACACCCTTGCCGAGCCAATCAACTTGATCCTTCTGCTGATGAGCAGAAAAAGAAAAAGAGACGTCTTCGGCAAGTATCTAGTTTGGATCGGGGCGCTGGTCCTTCGGTTCCTGCTGCTGAGGAAGTTCTCGTGCCTGAATTTACTGACGGTGACCCCAATGGGTGTGGTATGTCTGTTGCTGACCCCAATGGGTGTGTTGCTGATGAAAATGACGGGGAGGAAGAAAATGAGGTCCCTTTAACTCGGAAGAACAGTCGGCAGTTTATTGCTAGCGGGGAAAGTAGTGGGGTTCCTTCTCCTGCTCTGTCAGCCCTCATCGGTCTACAGGAGTTATCTCTGGCGAACTTTGATCAGACTCTAGAAGATATGGTTCTAGAGGACCTATTATCAGAGCCAGCGGATGATGACGCGATGGATGTTTGTGCTGATGTGTTCGACGCCGGGTTGGGGTCATGCCGGGCAGCGTCCCGCGCCTCATCGACCTTAGAGCGCGGTCTTGAGGGCCAGGAAACTGACTTTGATCGTCTTGCTCTCATGGAAGTAACTAAGGGGCCTTCAGCCTTAGAGGCGGCTGCCGCAGAGAGCTTGACCCTTAGGGATGGTGTTAACGCTCACCCAGCCCCCGAGGGTGTTGTCGGGGATGGTTCGGCTCGGGTGGGAGGCGTAAGTCACGACCCAGCCCCCGAGGGTGTTGTCGGAGATGATCCAGCTCAAGTGGGCAGCGCGAGCTATGACCCAGCCCCCGAGGGTGTCCGAACGGGGTCTCCCTCTTGTACTTCCATGGATGTTCACGTCGGATCTCCTCCACACTCTGGTGGCATGGTGGTGGCCCAAGTCTCTGGTCAGGGAGTCGCCGTAGAGACTAGCGTTCCTGCTGACCAAGTTTTGGGCTCTGTTGACGGTACTGAGTTGGTCCCTGCTGGTTCATTGCAAGCTGCGTCGGGTGGCGACTTTATGCCAGGCCATCAATTGATCTCTCACGATTTGGGAGTCCCTTCATTCTTCTCCAACCTCCAGGTATTGTGATATATTTTAGCTTGACTTTTATACCGCATGAACTGCTGTTATTACATTTATCTGTTCTCAATATCAGGCGTTGGTGGACGGGATGGCTAGTCAGCTGAGGTCGCAAGGTGTGTCTGTTCCAGAAGGAGCTTTGTCTCTGGCACGTTGGAATCCGGTGTTGCTTCAACAGCGTGTCTCTGACTTGGACGCGGCGAATACTAGTTAGTGCTCTTTTGATTCCTTTCGTCTGCCTTATTGAATTGTTTCACATTTTGACCCCCTTTGCTTGATTTTTTCTCGCCAGGCATGGCTCGGCAGATTTCTGTTCTTGAAGAAAAACATTCTCAAGGCCAGGCTGAACTGGTCCAGCGGTGTTCTGATTTTGAGGAAAAGTATTCCCAAAGTCAAACTGAGCTGGCCCAGGTCTCTGCTGCTCTAAATGCTGCTAACACGCTGAACTCTACTCTTCGCGTTCAGCTTGATTCTGAAAAGGTAACTTGTGAAACTGCGCCTTGTATTGTTGTGTTCTTATTGCTGGTCTGATGTTTGAAGGAGTTGATTCTTGCTTGCAGGAAGAAAAATGTGCCCTTGTTGCTTCTCGCGATAATCTGGACAGACTGTATCGTGACTCTAGCACTTCGTTGACCATTCTGGAAAGGAGTCATCGTTTCACCATGGAGGAGTTAGATAATCTTCGCTGTAGGCTGCAGGAATCCATGGATGACGTTATCCGTCTCAAGCAGTTGATATCGGCTAAGGATGCTGCTATCAAGGAACTGCGCGCTTCCACGAAGTCCATCGCCCAGGAGCTGGAGACCGCTCAGCTGGCCATCAAAGTTGCTGAAGAAACTTCCGTTACTTTGAGGGCCCAGCGCGACAGGGCTATGGATAAGGCCATTCACGCGGGGCGGATCTTGATGAGGAGACCCGGCGTAGTTGTTCCCGACGACATAAGGGCTGATGTGAATGCTGCTCCTGATTCCTCAAGTCGCCCGTCTTCGTCGGTTGCTCCTGAGAAAGATATTGCAAAATAGAAAGACATTGTGCGCTTTGAGTGCGCGGTTATCATGATCGGATGCTTGTTAGAGGACACTAGTTCAACATCTGAATGATATTGCTACTCTCCTATTGTTTTAGAGTTCTGTAATATGCAAACTTGCAGTAGTAAAACGTTGTGTGATGATTTTGAAACTTGTTTACTGGATATAGAGATCACCCCTGTACGGGAAACTGCAAGCATGTGAAATTGCCTTAAGTCGACGCTGACTTAAATCGATTGCCTTTATTAATAGGGCATAGTGGTCACCCCGAGTTAAGTAAGCGCGAGCATGTTGCTCCGTCTTAAGTCGTCGCCGACTTAAGCCGATTGCTCCGTTAGAAGGGCATAGTGGTCACCCTGAGTTAAGTAAGCGCGAGCATGTTGCACCGTCTTAAGTCGTCGCCGACTTAAGCTGATTGCTCCGTTAGAAGGGCATAGTGGTCACCCTGAGTTAAGTAGGCGCGAGCATGTTGCACCGTCTTAAGTCGTCGCCGACTTAAGCCGATTGCTCCGTTAGAAGGGCATAGTGGTCACCCTGAGTTAAGTAAGCGCGAGCATGTTGCACTGTCTTAAATCGTCGTCGACTTAAGCCGATTGCTCCGTTAGAAGGGCATAGTGGTCACCCTGAGTTAAGTAAGCGCGAGCATGTTGCACCGTCTTAAGTCGTCGCCGACTTAAGCCGATTGCTCCGTTAGAAGGGCATAGTGGTCACCCTGAGTTAAGTAAGAATGCACGTCCATCATGAGCAAACTGAGTATTCTTGAAGCCTTTTTTATTGATGACATATTTCCCATTTTACAGAGTACATTGTCGTCCCGGTAGCTTTTGAAATTCAGCTAGGGGTAAAACTTCCTGAGGTGTTCTATATTCCAGGAGTTCCCGATTTCTGTGTCGTCCATCTGAGTGAGACAATATGACCCCGGCCGAGTGACTTCTGCTACTATGAATGGTCCTTCCCATAAGGGCGACAACTTGTGCTGTCCCTCCCCCATTAGAATTCGGCGGAGGACGAGATCTCCCACTGAGAAGGATCGTTGTCGCACGGCCTTGTCGTGATAGCGTCTCAGTGTCTGCTGGTATCGTGCTGATTGAATTACTGCATTCAGTCGTTCTTCTTCAAGTACATCAACGTCCTCCAGCCTAGTAGCTTCGGTTTCTGCTATGCTTTCGAAGACCAACCTCGACGCCCCGAACTTGAGATCGGTGGGTAATACTGCCTCTGACCCATAGACCATGAAGAAAGGGGTGTTTCCATGCAAAGCTCGGCTAGGTTGAGTTCTTAGGCTCCAAACAACGTAGGGCAATTCCCTTATCCACCTCCCTGCAAACTTTTCATTCTTATCGAAGACCCTTTTCCTGAGTGCCTCCAATATCATCCCGTTAGCTCGTTCGACCTGCCCGTTGGCCCTCGGGTGCGCTACCAAAGCATACTTGATCTGAATGCTTTTTTGCTCGCAGAAATCGAAGAATTCTGAACTTGTGAAGTTGGATCCTAAGTCAGTTATGATATTGTTTGGTATTCCGAATCTGAATATTATGTCTTGTATGAATTCCACGGCCTTGGCTGAGGTTAAAGAAGCAATGGGTTTGAATTCTATCCATTTGGTGAATTTGTCGATTGCTACCAGTACATGAGTGTATCCTCCTTGAGCTTTCTTGAAAGGTCCAATCATATCCAGTCCCCAGCATGCGAACGGCCATGTTACTGGTATGGTCTGCAGCTGCTGTGCTGGTAGATGTTGCTGCTTTGACAAGTACTGGCAAGCTTCGCACCTCTGCACTAACTCGGCTGCATCGCTTTTTGCGGTTGGCCAATAGAATCCTGACCTGAAGACCTTCCCGACTAGCGTCTTGGATGCTGCGTGTATTCCACATTGCCCAGCGTGGACCTCATCTAGAAGTCGCTTCCCAGTAGATGAGACAATGCACTTCATGAGGACGCCTGACGCGCCCCGTCTGTATAATGTCTCCCCAATGAGTGTGTAGTGGGCTGACTGACTGGCGATGTGCTCTGCTACATTTTTGTCATCTAGTTCCTCTTCATTCTTTATATATCTGATGATCGGCCTTCTCCAGTCATCAGAGTTTGACTCTGGTTGATCTACGATATTACATTCTTCTGCTTGATCCATTGAGATGCTCGGCTGTAGTATTTCTTGCACAAAGACTCCGGGTGGGACCTGAGTTCGACTGGATCCTAGCTTGGACAATACATCGGCTGCCGTGTTTCGATCCCTTTCTACATGATGAAATTCCAGGCCTTCGAATTTATCTTCTAGTTTTCGGACGGCAGTGCAGTATTTTCCCATTGATTCACTCGAACAGTCCCACTCTTTGTTTATCTGGCTTATGACTACCAGAGAATCTCCGTATACCATCAGTCTCTTGATGCCTAATGATATAGCGATGTTTAGTCCATGGATCAGAGCTTCATATTCGGCTGCGTTGTTAGAGGCTGGAAATAGCAACTGAAGGGCATATTTGAGGTGCTCGCCTCCAAGTGCGGTGAAGAGAATTCCTGCACCTGCTCCCTGCAGCTTCAGCGAGCCATCAAAATACATTCGCCATACTTCTGTAGTCTCTGGGTTATCCGGTACTTGTTGTTCAGTCCATTCTGACACGAAGTCAACCAACGCTTGAGTTTTGATGGCAGTGCGAGGTCGAAATTCGATGTCATGAGATCCCAGTTCACAGGCCCACTTGGCTATTCGGCCAATGGCTTCCTTGTTGTGAAGAATATCCCCTATCGGAAAACCGGTGACTACTGTTGGGGACTTGTTCTCAAATACTAAGAGTTAAGAACAAGGCAACATAAAAAGTGTTAAGTGTTAAAGTCCTTCGTCCTTCGAAACATTATTCCCCTTCGAGAAATAATGAGTTTCGGACGAAGGTCACAAGAGACATACCTTCGTAAATATGACAAGTAATGACGAAGGATTCATATAAAGCATGAAATATAATATAAACATCATAGAATCATTTCTATTTTATTAACATGAAGAAATAGAAATGATTTCAAATTACAAATATACCTTCGGTCTTGAGAGAAGGTAAAAGTACAAGCGTGACGCAAAAGCAAATGCCAAGTCAGCGTGAACAGTACGGGAGTACTGTTCATCTATTTATAGACGCGGGACGCAGCCCACGTAAAATTACATTCATGTCCATTACATTCGTTAATGACTTATGGAAATCTGTCAAGGCCCACGTAGTCTTTTCATCTATAAGTCGGTTCCCCTTTCTGCTATCGCGACGAAGCTTCCCTGCGCACAGCTTCGGCTGTGCATCATCCTTCGTGGAGCTTGGTAATCAACTCGTCCTTCGTCTGGTCCAGGCTTCGTCCTGACCGTACTTCATGTTCATAATTCTGAGTCCGAAGGTACCTGTTCACATAATCCACTTGGAAAACATTGTCAAATCATGTTTTTGAGGACCTTCGGAGGACGAAGGCCCCCAACAGTAGCCCCTCACAATATTAATTTGTTAATAATAAATTCAGATTGCGATATGGACGAAGGCCTTGAGCCGAAGGTCCGAAAAAACACCTTCCCTTTACTAGAATAGCAACATTCACTGACAAGTGGGGTCTTTCAATTTTCAACGCCCTGGGCGTATAAATAAGATCAAACCGCAAACTTATTTGGTACACGCTCTTGCCATCTGCTTCGGCCCACTACATTTTTAGCTCTTGTGCACTAAGATTTGCTGATCTTTTTGTTTTTAAAGCTTCGGCCTTGAAAACAGTTTTTCAGCGCTTCCGAAGATGTCTGAAGGTAAGAAGATCGCTGCCGAGACGAAGCTGAGCCTCGACGAAGAGAGGAACTTGGGGTTCCTTATAGCGATGGCGGAAACCAACACAGAGAAAATCGCCAAGGAAACTCTTGAAGGTTTGTCCGAAGATACTGATGACAGCGACAGCTTTGATGTAGAAAGTGGTGGGGAAGAATCCGAAGATCGACCATGGCGACCAAGTCACACGGTTTTCGGGAAAACTACTATTAAGCAGAGCCATATTGATAATATGAGGGGGCGGTATTTTCGAGATATATCTATTGTGAGGGCTGATGCTGGAGAAAAGACTTCTCCCACCCCCGAAGAAGATGAAGTTGTAATTTTCCGAAGCTTTCTCAAGGCTGGGCTTCGATTCCCACTAAGCAACTTTGTTGTTGAGGTATTAAAAACATTTCAAGTCTACCTTCATCAACTTACTCCCGAAGCTATCATAAGAATGGGGATGTTTGTCTGGGCTGCAAGAAGCCAAGGTTTAGAACCAAATGCTAAAAGTTTTTGCAACATTCATGAGTTGTTATATGAGACGAAGCCCTGGGGAAAAGAACAATATCACAACAATTTTGGGTGTTACAGCTTCGGTGCCCGCTCCGGGTCAAGCCGCCCTGTGCCAACTTTTCGGAAGAGGTGGCCCGGAGCCTGGATGACTGAATGGTTCTATGTAAAGAATGACTTAACAGCGCAAGAAAATGTCAAGAGTATCATTATGCGCCCCATCTGGCAACGCTTCGGACTTCGAAGGCCGAAGGTTGAAATGGATGAAGCGGCCGAGGAATGCCAAAGGGCCTTCGGCGTAATCTGCTCTTTCATTGGGACAAGGGACTTGGTCCAAGAGCACATTACTTTCAGGGTGTGGCCACTTGCAGAAAAGTGGGAAATGCCGAAGGAGACCATCAAAGATTCCGACGAAGGCGGACTGGTCAGACTGAAATACACATTCAAATATGCAGATAAATTTGTTGAACCTGATGATGACTGGTTGAAAAGCATTGAAACATTAAGTGACGAACTGCTTGGGGCATATTCGAAGGCCGAAAATACTGCGTTATCAGCAGCCTTCGGAGGCCGAAAGAAGAAAAGGCTCAACCGAGTATTCGACGCAGTCGGGTTTGTCTACCCTGACTATCATTATCCGGTACTGAGTCGCAAAAGAAAAATTCCTTCTCCTGCGACAGAAGCTACCACAAGTGCCACTAGTGAGCCAGCGCCGCAAAGGAAAAAGATGAAGGTGCTCACCCACCGAGCGCGCTTTATTGAGCCGGCCATAGTGCCAAAATTTATTGGTGAAATCTCTTTGGCCTCTGAAGCTACAGAACCAGCTCCAGTGCCGAAGATAGAAGAGAAAACTGAAGCGCTTCTGGCAGAAAAAGCAGAAAAACCGAAGATTGAAGAGCGAAAAATATCGGAAATCTTAAGTCCTTCAGCAACTGTTGAAACAACAAAAAATCAAAAGGGGCCGTCGGTGACCCCGAGAAGAAAAAGAATGGTGAACGTGTTAGATGTTTTGGAGACAATTAAGTCTTCAAGCACAACTCCAAAAGGGTCTATTGAAGTTGCTGAAGTGTCTACCGAAGCTGAAGTTGCTGAAGCTTCGAAACAACAACCTGAAGCTGAAGCTGGGCCCTCAGAGCCCACCAAAGAACAATCTTTGGAGACCGAGAAAATATCAGAACCAGCTTTGGTTAAAGAAATTGACACTGCCGCCCCCGAAGCTCCTTCCAGCGCACGCGATTACATCGTGCGACATGCTTCGGGGAAGAAATTATCCGAAGAGGAAACTTACGAAGCTAACTACTATGCTAGAGAGCTAAAGTATCCGAAGGGGGCGATAGTATTCAATGGGACAAATGAAGATGACTTCCTATACTGCCTCCCTGATAACAAAGAATTATCTGTCTACCGGGAGATGGCTAGAAGTATGGGTTTCCCGAAGCTCGAAGCTGGATTGTGTGCTATGACGAAGGAAGATCTCGCAGATAGTCTTGCATACAATAGCTTAAAGGTATGGGAATTAGACGCTTGAAAAATTTTTATTACGTAATTCTTTCTTTTATTCTTATATAGATTCTCTTTTTTTTGTATAGGGTTTAATTCTAAGCAACGCATTAAGAGCACAAAAGAGCGCCGAAGATGAAAGCTACGAAATTGCGTTCAACAATTTACGTTCAGAAGTTATTAAACTGAGAAACGAAGCTCTAGAAAAAGACAAAATTCTGCTTACATTAGTAGACAAAGTAAAAAAGGACGAAGCTGCTGCGAAGATTCAGACCGAAGCTCACAAACGCGAGATTAAAGATCTTCAGAAACAACTGGCCCGGGCGAAAGAAGAGCGCATGCTTGAAGAAACAAGACGGGAATGCAGCGACCAATGGGCTGATCATTTGGAGGCAACCGTGACAGAGCTTCGGTCTTCTAAGAAAAAATGCTACGAAAAATCCATGGAATGCGTGAATAAAATTAAAACCAGCTTCGCCAGCGTGGGCGCCTTTTCCAGCGAAGAGAATTTCTCAAGAGGCAATCCCGAAGGTCCACTGGAATGGATTAGTCACGAAGCAGAGGCCTTCGAGGAGATTCTGAGTAGTCGTGGCGACATCTGCGCTTTTTCGGGCGCCAGGGGAATTGCTTCTGTCTTAGAGAAGAAGGGTTGCGGGCATGTAAAATCTTTAGCTCAGTCCGAAGCTACCTTATCCTCCGAAGACATCAAAGACCCCTCAGCCGAAGCAAGCGTGGTTGGTGGCAAATTCTTTACTGATATCTGGAACGACGGTGGCTGAGGAATGGCGCAAGAAATCATTCAAAGGAGTGAAAAAGGCATCCATGATGCTAGAAAGGTGACAGAAGCTGCCGAAGGGCAAATAGGTATTAATTAGTCGTTCTTATTGGGTTGTAATTTCTATTTCAAACTTTGCTCGCGATTTGTAATAGTAATGAAGAAATGTTCTCTTCCCTCAGAACCTGCTGGATCGACTGCCGACCCTCACACAAAAGGAGATGACGAGATTAAACGAATGGCCGAAGCTATCATGGATAAAGTTGTTGATCAACTTCTAAATGAGGCCGCCGAAGCAGTGTTAAGAGAAGACTAAATGTTATTAGAAAAAACATTGGAAGTGTAATCTTTGTAATATTTTGTACATTTGAATGTAATATACAAGTCTCTTTTCGTTATTCAATTCTTTACGATGCATGAAATTCTACATACATACCATTTTTGAGCCTTCGGCGAAAAAACACCTTCCCTTCTTTTCATGCTTCGTGAAGAAAACATTCTCCGTTAAAACTGTTCTGATAAATCACATCCATGCTTCGTGTAAACATTCTCCGAAGCTGTTTTCCGAAGATTATCATTGTATTCCCTCGTGACTTTACACAATTTGCTCTTTCTCAAAGCATCCTTTCGAAGGTCGATACTGTGTCCCTTTCTTTTGCCATGTGCAACATGATGTATGATGCTTATGCTATGCAAAATGATGTGATGATGTTATGTTATGCAAATGACATTTGTTCCGAAGATACACACAAAATATATTTGTAAGCTCTGCATTCCCTTAGGAACGTCTTTGGAGCTTCTTCGCCTTTTACTTAGGCGGTATAAGCTCTGCATTCCCTTAGGAACGTCTTTGGAGCTTCTTCACCTTTTACTTAGGCGGTATCAGCGTTGACTTTTTGCTGTATGCTCTGCATTCCCTTAGGAACGTCTTTGGAGCAAAAAACTTACACTACGCTCCCTTTGGAACGGCTTTTTGTAACTTCGGCAACTTACTCTGCGTTCCTTAGAACGACTTTTTGTTGCTTCGAAGGATTTTTAATAATTCGAAGGTCCTCCTTGTTACCGCAAATATTTAAGCTTCAGCAACTTAAGCCTGTGGAGAAGATAGATTTTCCTCATAACCAACCACGAAACTATTATATGAAAACTGAAATGTTCTTTATTACACAGAAAATGGAACTTAAACGGAAAAGACTGTTATCAAAGTAGGATATCTGTCAATAAATGTGCTTCGATTCTGGCACAGTACTATTGACTGTGCGAGCTTCAGATTGCTCTCTGAGATCCCTTTGGTGCGGAACATATTGGCTCCCTTCTGGCTGTTGGCCTTGTTGCAGCGGAGGTGGAGGCGGGGGCTGTTGCCATGAAGCTTGAGGTTGACTCGCCGAAGCTACGGAAACTGCAGGGTGGTTGCCCACATATTCCGGGATGTAAGGCTGATGGTACGAAGTAGTATGCATGACCTGCTTCGGCTGTCCTTGTTGCGCTGCAGCTTCTGCTAGCTCCTTTTGTTTCTGGATGGTGACATGGCACATCCTGGTGGTATGGCCCTTGTTCTCACCGCAGAATAAGCAAAATGTCCTCCTTGGTTGATCTCCAAATCTCCCGCCGAAGCCCCTGGCGCCTCTGCCTCTTGGAGCTGGTGGCCGAAAGAAAGTTTGCTGTTGCCCCGAAGCCTGTGAGGAGCACTGCGGCCTGTTCTGCTGACTCCCCTTATCATCATTTTGAGTGTTGTGGATGGACCTGACATGCCTCGGATAGAATCTTCCCCCGAAGCCCCTGGTCATCTCAGAAAATCTGAAGGCCTCCTCCCTTCTTTGGCGAAAGTCATTATCAGCACGAATGTACTCGTCCATCTTTTGGAGCAGCTTCTCCAGAGTCTGAGGGGGCTTCCTAGCAAAGTATTGGGCTGCAGGTCCAGGACGAAGCCCCTTGATCATGGCTTCGATGACAATTTCATTGGGCACCGTTGGTGCCTGTGCCCTCAAACGCAAGAACCTTCTGACATACGCCTGAAGGTATTCCTCATGATCCTGAGTGCACTGGAACAAGGCTTGAGCAGTAACCGGCTTCGTCTGAAATCCTTGAAAGCTGGTTAACAACATATCCTTCAGCTTCTGCCATGAGGTAATAGTTCCTGGTCGAAGGGAAGAATACCAGGTCTGAGCAACACTCCTGACGGCCATGACGAAGGACTTTGCCATGACTGCAGCATTGCCCCCATACGAAGACACTGTTGCTTCGTAGCTCATCAAGAACTGCTTCGGGTCTGAGTGGCCGTCAAACATAGGAAGCTGGGGTGGCTTATAGGATGAAGGCCAGGGTGTAGCCTGCAGCTCAGCGGACAGAGGAGAGGCATCATCGAAAACAAAATTTCCGTGATGGAAATTTTCATACCAGTCATCTTCGTTGAAGAAGCCCTCCTGACGAAGGTCTTTTTGTTGAGGCCTTCGGTCTTGCTCATCGTGGGTAAGATGACGGACTTCTTCAGAAGCTTCGTCTATCTGCCTTTGCAGCTCAGCTAGCCTGGCCATCTTCTCTTTCTTCCTCTGCACCTGTTGATGAAGCATCTCCATATCCCTGATTTCTTGGTCTAGTTCATCCTCCTGAAGCGTCGGGCTGACGGCCTTCCTCTTCTGGGTTCGGGCCTCCCGAAGAGAGACGGTCTCCTGGTTGTGGTCCAGCGGTTGCAATGCTGCAGCCCCAGTCGCTGAAGCTTTCTTCGGCGCCATGGCGAAGGTCTATAGCTTCCGAAGGTGTTCAAAAAGCTCGAAGTGGAAGTGAGTTCACCGGAGGTGGGCGCCAATGTTGGGGACTTGTTCTCAAATACTAAGAGTTAAGAACAAGGCAACATAAAAAGTGTTAAGTGTTAAAGTCCTTCGTCCTTCGAAACATTATTCCCCTTCGAGAAATAATGAGTTTCGGACGAAGGTCACAAGAGACATACCTTCGTAAATATGACAAGTAATGACGAAGGATTCATATAAAGCATGAAATATAATATAAACATCATAGAATCATTTCTATTTTATTAACATGAAGAAATAGAAATGATTTCAAATTACAAATATACCTTCGGTCTTGAGAGAAGGTAAAAGTACAAGCGTGACGCAAAAGCAAATGCCAAGTCAGCGTGAACAGTACGGGAGTACTGTTCATCTATTTATAGACGCGGGACGCAGCCCACGTAAAATTACATTCATGTCCATTACATTCGTTAATGACTTATGGAAATCTGTCAAGGCCCACGTAGTCTTTTCATCTTTAAGTCGGTTCCCCTTTCTGCTATCGCGACGAAGCTTCCCTGCGCACAGCTTCGGCTGTGCATCATCCTTCGTGGAGCTTGGTAATCAGCTCGTCCTTCGTCTGGTCCAGGCTTCGTCCTGACCGTACTTCATGTTCATAATTCTGAGTCTGAAGGTACCTGTTCACATAATCCACTTGGAAAACATTGTCAAATCATGTTTTTGAGGACCTTCGGAGGACGAAGCCCCCCAACAACTACTATGACTTTGTGGTTGTCAAAGTAGTGACGTAGCTTGCGGGCAGTTAGAAGTACTGCATATAACAGCTTCTGGACTTGAGGATACTTTTTCTTCGAGGGACCCAGAACTTCACTGATGAAATAAACAGGATGTTGCACTGGGTAGGCATGTCCTTCTTCTGCTCGCTCGACTACCAACGCGGTGCTTACCACGTGAGTCGTGCAAGAGATATACAGCAGCAGATCTTCAGCTGGTTGAGTTGACGTGGCGCGCCGTGGCGGCTTCAGTACTAGTGACGTTGTCAAGAATTTTTTCAGCGCATCTAGAGCTTCCTGCGCTTCTGAAGTCCATTGAAACTTATCCACTTTCTTGAGTAGCTTATAAAATGGTAAACCTTTTTCTCCCAGTCTGGATATAAATCGGCTCAGAGCTGCCATACATCCGGTAAGTCGATGAACCTTCTTTTGTGATCGTGGTGCCTCCATTTTCATGATGGCTTCAATCTTATCTGGATTAGCTTCAATTCCCCGGTGGCTGACAATAAATCCGAGTAGCTTTCCGGCTGGTACCCCAAAGACACATTTTTCGGGATTAAGCTTCCATCGATACCGCCGTAGACTGTTGAAAACCAGTTGTAAGTCTTCGATGAAGTTTTCCGAGTTCTCCGTTTTGATTACCACATCATCTACGTAGGCTTCCACATGCTTGCCCCAGTGATCGGCTAAGCATGTTTGAATGGCTCTCTGATAAGTCACTCCAGCGTTTTTGAGGCCAAACGACATGGAGGTATAGCAGAAAGCACCGAAGGGAGTGATGAACACTGTCTTTTCCTCGTCTTCCTTTGCTAGACTAATCTGATGGTACCCAGAATAACAGTCTAGGAAAGACAGCACAGAACATCCAGCGGTGGAGTCTACCACCTGATCTATCCTAGGGAGCCCGAAGGGATCCTTTGGACAACGTTTGTTGAGATCTGTATAGTCGACGCACATGTGCCAATCCACCTTATTCTTTTTGAGTACAAGAACAGGGTTAGCTAACCACTCGGGATGTAACACCTCTCTAATAAACCCAGCCGCGACCAAGCGGGCCAGCTCAGCGCGAATGGCCTCTCTCTTGTCGGGCGTGAAACGACGTAGTTTTTGCCGGATCGGCCTTGCCTGGGGATAGACCTTCAGTTTGTGCTCGGCCAGTTCTCTCGGGACTCCCGGCATATCCGCAGGTTGCCATGCGAATACGTCTCGGTTATCTTGCAGGAACCGGACGAGCGCGCCTTCCTATTTATCGTCCAGGCTGGAGCTGATGATGGCAGTCTTGCGCTCATCAGCGAATCCAAGGTTGATTCTTTTGGTTTCTTCAGTCGGCCGCATAGAGGTCGCGGCTTGAGCTTCATTCGCTGGTGTGGTAAGGTCTTCCTCAGGCTTAGAGTTTGCCTGCATCGAAGAAGACGCCGACGGTTTGGTGGTGAGGGCCGCCTGGATGGCCACTCGGAAACATTCTGCGGCGCCTTGGAGGTCAGCACGCACAGTTATGATTCCTTGCGGTCCCGGCATCTTCAATGTCATGTACGTGTAATGCGGAATGGCCATGAATTTTGCTAATCCCGGCCTCCCGATGATGGCGTTGTACCTGCAGTCGAAGTTCACCACTTTGAACCTCAGGAACTCAGTTCTGTAGTTCTCCGAAGTTTCGAAGGTGACGGGCATGTAGATGTGGCCCAGCAGGTATTCCCCTTCAGTCGGCACGATGCCGAAGAAAGGAGTGTCTGACTCGTGGAGCTCTTTGAGGTGAACTCCCAAGCCTCGGAGTGTCCGGGGGAAGGTGACGTTGATGCTGCTCCCCCCGTCCACTAACACCTTCTTCACCCTGCTCTCTCGGATCACTGGATCGACGAGGAGCGGGTATTTGCCTGGGTGGTCGAAGTTGACCCATTGGTCTGCCCGAGTGAAGGTGATCGGGTGCTCCGACCATCGGTACGGAGCGGGAGGACCGGTGGTTGCCACCAGTATCTGGCGATCGTTGAGCTTTTGTTGTCTTCTGTTCTCCTGCGATCCGTGTCCGCCGAAGATGACGTTGACCTCCCTGTCAACGCGCGGGAAGGCTCCTCCTCCTCCCTCCTCCTGCTGCTGGGGTTGTTGTGGTTCTTCTGGTCCTCCCCGCGGCGGAGGAGGAGGTAGAGGTTGGAAGGGTCGGTCGTGCCCGTCGGAGTGGTTGAAGTCCCTGCAGTTCCGAAGAGTGTGGCGCATGTCCTTGTGGTACGGGCACTGGGCGTCGAGGATGTCGTCCAGCGTACGCTCGCCTCCGCGGGGTCCTCCCCGAGCGCGAGAGGCAGGTGGTCCGGCGGCATGCACCTCTTCGCGCGGTCTCTTCTCCCAGCTTTTGTCGGGTTGCTGGTTCGCGTCGCGTCGTGGTGCTACCGGTGCGGGCTTCGCTCCTCCGATGAGGTCTTGAGCTCGCTCGTCGGCGGTGATGTAGAGGTCGGCTTCCCGGAACAGCTGCTCAGAGGTAGTCGGCACTTTCTGCAATATGGCTCGGACGAAGGCCGAGTCATTGGATCCTCTGTAGAAGTCCTCGATCACAGCCGCCTCCGTCACCTCGAGGATACGATTTCTCATGGTCTAGAACCTTTTGAGGTACGACCGGAGAGTTTCGTCCCCCCGGCGCTTGATGGATTTGAGGTCCCATGGTCGCGCCGGTTTGTCAGAGAGGGACTGAAAGTTGGCGGTGAAACGTCGGCTGAAATCGCTCCAGTCGTCGATGCAGTGTTGGGGTAGATGTCGTAGCCATTGTAGTGCGTCTTGCCCGAGGACAATGGGTAAGTACGCCGTCATCACGTCCTCGGATGCTCCAGCGGCTCGAGCGGCGGTGGTGTAGACGGCCAGCCAGCCTCCTGGATCCTGCTTAGGTTCATACTTGTCGACATTGGATACCTTGAAGTTAGGGGGCCACTGAATGGCCCTAAGGCGCGGAGTAAGGGCAGACACTCCACATGTGTCCTCCTGTCGTCGTAGATGATGTCTGTCCCAGGGAGGGGACTAGTTGTTGAGGTTCCTTGACCGTCCCCGGGTAGTACCGCCAGTCGAGGCCGTCGTTGACTCGGTCCTGGTGGCTTGACTCCGAGTTGGGATGCCATGATCCCTGTCGTACTCCTCCCGGCGGCGGATCTCGTTCTCGTGTCGTCGTTCGCGTGAAGCATTGATGGAGCTCCGCGCGTCTCGACGACTGTTGATGGCGTGTCGCAGATCGTTCGGCGGGTGGGCGAGAGGTAGGAGATGGTTGGCTGCTTGGGTGAACAGGCGTCGATAGCCCTCGGTGTCGGGAGTCAGAGGGAGTCCATCAGCTATCCGAGCTAGTACTCCTCCGACTTCACTCGGCGTGTTCATGGCTCGGGCGAAGTCGGGGTTCAGGTTGCGACCGAAGAGTGGATTTTTCCGGCGCTGCCTTGTGTCTTGCTTGGCTTGTTCTTGAGCTCGTCGGCGATCACGCCGTCGGGAGTTCCTTCGTTCTCTGAAGACGCGTTCCTCCGGAGTTTCTCCCATCTCCGAGACCTCGTCTCGCGAGACAGGTTGCTCTGGATCCCGTTCTCCGGCCTCGTGATGTCGCCGGATGTTTCGACGCCGATTTCTTCGTCGATGGGACTCCCGCTGAGGTGGTTCTTCCCCAGGCGCGGTCGGCTCGTCGTCGGAGACGGGAGGCGATTCCACTCTCCCGATGAAAAGAACGTCAGGGTAGAATGGCGCGGCTGTCGTGGCGATCTTCTTTCGGAGAGCTGGAGGTTGCGCTTCTCCGGTATTTTCGGAGTTTGTTGGAGGAGACTTCTTTTTTGGCGGATCTGCAATGCGGTGTAGAGTTCCCTCTTCGTCTGCTATGGATGAGATCGTTCCAAAGCAGAACATGGATCCGGGACGGAGGGTGATCTTGTTGTGGAAGGTGACGGCCATTGAGCTAGCTTAGATCGTCGACACACCCCTACCTGGCGCGCCAGCTGTCGGTGTTTTAGGTCCGACCGCACACCCGGGGTTGCCCCTCAAGGTGTTTTAGGAGTAGGACGGTGTCGCCGACTGTAGCTGAATGGTTCGTGCCAGATGCACGAAAGACAATGGACAGTGTTTACAGGTTCGGGCCGCTTTGAGATGCGTAACACCCTACGTCCTGGCGAGTATGCTTTGTGTAATGGGTTACAAGGTAGAGAGTTGAGGTGGATGGCTAAGTAGTAGTAGAGTTGGGATCGATCGTCTTGAAGGGGTGCCCCCTAGGCCTTATATATTTGACCGTGAGGCAATACAAGCTGATATGATAACAACGTGCACCTAAAAGATAGTGAACTGTTTGAGCTTATCTTCCTATGATTTGGCCGACTTATCCTCGCCCGGTTCCGTTGTGCGGGCTCCAGCGCGGGAAAGTCGGATCTTCTGTGGTGGTCGCCTGCTCGACGTCGTGGAGTCATCCGAGCTTGCACCGACCCGGCCTCACATCGATCTGCTTTACTGATTGCTCCTCCCCAGTCCTATGAAGGAGTGACCTTACGATCTATCGGGGCCTTGGGCTTTTCGTGAGGCCTTTTATCCTTCTAATGGACCCGGGGGATATCTGTCCCCCACAGGGTCCTGTTCGCAAACCTAGAGGCCCGGCGCACTCCCATGGGGGTCCGGGCTTACTGCTGATGCCCTGGGGCATCCCTCCTTCTTGGACACGTGGCGGCCCCGGACCCGCCTATGTGGTGTGGCCGGGCGCTGCTATGGGCCCTCAGCCGCCCGTGGCTGGGCCGAGGCACGCCTTGGTCTCTGTCGTAGCACCATTGCCACGCGGCTAAGAGATAGCCGCGTGGGTGCCGCGCCTTGATACATCAGTAGGGGCTACCCCTGTTTGGGGTACTGACAGTATCCGGTCCAAAACCGATGAGAAAATATGAAAACAAATATCGAATAAGTAATATTCATATGTATCCAATCCAATTACACCCCTACTGCCGACCGTCGTGCCTCGCAACTGTTTCCCATCCTCGTCCTCTCATCACTACTCTCGTCTCTCCTCACCGCTTCGTCCCTCACCGGTGTTCCTCATTGGGCTACCATGTTATTTCTATGTAAAAACCTTGCAAATGGTTCAAGAGCCTTGCCAGAAGGGACATCTTTACCTAGTACTCTCCACCATATTTTGGTCTCACTGTTTTAATCTTTAAATTATGATGATTCCCAATTTATGCTTGAAACAATCCAAATTTATCTGACCCTTTTGATCGTTCTGTAATTGGATAAATATAACCATAGCAACTAAAAACATCAATAAATGTAATGAATGAATTAAAAAACATCTATTGTCTTCACACGAAAAGGACCACAAATATCTGTGTGAATTTTGATAAGTCTTAATCGACCCATGCTCAACTCTATGCCCCTAACCACTAGATAAATGTGAAGATAATATCTGTTCTACCATCAGCTGTATAGCCGGAGTAGATAAAGACATCATGCTCATGACATAGAGCACAAGCCTTCCGTTGGTGGCGGCCTTCCCTCAGCTCATGCACACATTAGATCAGATAGGGTTTATGGCTGTAGTGGCGAGGTGGCCCGAAGAATGTTTCTCCTTGAGCCACCCCTCACCCCCTGTCATTTTAAGTGTGGTAAAGGAGACCGTAACCAGTGTAGTTGTTGTGCCTCAGATAACGACTCATGACTTGATATAGTTGAATGAGATCAACACAACAACCTCCTCCCTACACTTACACCCCTTGTTTCTCTTTTAGGGCCCGTTCGGTTGACACGGAATGGAATAACGGAACTGTTTCTACCTAGATTGTTTCTCTAATTTGTATAAGTTTTAATCAACAGGAACAATTCTGGGTGCATTTCTATAGAAACGAACGGGCCCGTAACTATTCCAATTTCTCAGGGTGTCTTGGACCTCTTGGTATCGTTACGCAACAACAAACAACAATGTCGATAATACCGTCATTTTTTTTTGACATCCTTGATGTCGGTTGGTTCTCTGCGAGTAGGGATTGTCAAGGACTTGCACGTTCGCTCGCAGCGTTTGGAGGGCCTTGAGGTTTTGCTTGCCGCGCGCACGCCCCCATTCCATGCATGGCCGACAAAGGTCCCTATTTGTCGATGGCTGCTCTGTCTCGGGTGGCGCCGGCCTGCCTATCACTTCCAGTTCCAGCTTGGGGTGTGGGATCACGCTTGGGTCACACAGGGACATCTCTTGCTCGGTCCCTCCCTCCCTCCCTCCCCCTCGCTTGCTTGTTGTCTTCTGGCTGGGTACGTAGTTGCAGATCTCGTGTAGAATAGTTAGCCTCGATGCATGGGCATGCATGGCGCTGAGAGTTGTGGCGTCGTATGGTTTTCAACACCGCACACGGCACACGTCGGGTGAGATGGCAGCTTCCAGACATGAGTTCGAGTTGTCCCAGGTCATCACACGTCCCATCACTACCGGAATTCACGCCTTTGCCGAGTGCCGGTGGCTTTGCCAAGTGCTTTTTATCGGGCACTCGGCAAAGCAGGCTTTGCCGAGTGCCGTACTCGGCAACGTCCTGCGCTCGGTAAAGAGCTAGTTTACCGAGGGTAGGACACTCGGCACAGCCGAGCACTCGGCAAAGACTTCTTTGCCGAGGGTCAAGCACTCGGCAAACATGGCTCTCGGCAAAGGGCCGTTAGCGGCCGTCTACAACTGACGGCCGTCAGTCTTTGCCGAGTGTCAAATATCTGGCACTCGACAAACATAATTTTTGCCGAGTGTCCTCTGTAGACACTCGGCAAAGCATATTTTTATTTTTTTTATTTTGGTCACCAAAATTTTTGTGGTATGTTTCTACACTATGTAGACCTACATGTACCATTTTTGGACAATTATAACAGTTTTTTCTGTAGCTAGTACATTTAGTTTGTTTATTTGAATTTCTTCAGAAAATTCAGATTTGAACCGCAGGTCACTCGAAACTTGGAAAACCGTGAATGCAAAAATGATATCCATGCTACATAACACAAGTTACGACCGATTTCAGGAGCGAACCGGAAACTTCGAGCACCATGCTCACTCAATATGACCGTAAACTTGCCATCCAGGTGTTTAAAAATTTTATAAAACAGAAACAAAGTCAGAAAATCATGAACCCTGTCCACGTGTCATGATATCATATGTAGAGGCTGTGATAAAAATTTGAAAAAGTTTCGAGAAAGCTGTAACGCACTATGTGTACAAACCTAAGAGATCCACATTGAAACTCTATGATTTCATGTGTGGTTCTCTTAGGTTTCTACACATAGTGTCTCACAACTTTCTCCAAACATTCTAAATTTTTTATCACAGACTCTACATATGATATCATGACAGGTGGACAAGTTTCATGATTTTCTAAGTTTGTTTGTGTTTTATAAATTTTTTAAACAGCTGTATGGCAAGTTCACGGCCATGTTGAGTGAGCATGGTGCTCGAAGTTTCCGGTCCGCTCCTGAAATCGGTCGTAACTTGTGCTATGTAGCATGGATATTATTTTTGCATGCACGGTTTTCCAAGTTTCAAGTGACCTGCAGTTCAAATCTGAAATTTCCGAAGAAATTCAAATAAACAAACTAAATGTACTAGCTATAGAAAACACTGTTATAATTGTCCCAAAATAGTACATGTAGGTCTATATAGTGTAGGAACATACCACAAAAATTTTGGTTGGCAAAATAAAAAAAATAAAAATGTACTTTGCCGAGTGTCCAAAGAAGACACTCGGCAAAGACTTCTTTGCCGAGTGCCACCCTGGGGGCACTCGGCAAAGAAGTGTAAGTTAATCTTTGCCGAGTGTCAGATGATAGACACTCGGCAAAGGATCCTTTGCCGAGTGCCACCGATCTGGCACTCGGCAAAGTTTATTTTAAAAAAATAAAAATGTACTTTGCCGAGTGTCCACCGATCTGGCACTCGGCAAAGTTTATTTTAAAAATTAAAAAAAACTTTGCCGAGTGCCAGATCACGGGCACTCGGCAAAGAATGCGAATATACTCGCCCGCGGCTTCTTCCTCCTCCTTTCTCTGCTCTCGCTGTCTCCTCTCTAATTCTCTAGCGCGCGCCCGCCGCCGCCCCGCGCCATCGCCGGCTCGCCGCCCGCCGTGCCGTCGCCGGCCGCGTCCGCCCACGCCAGCGCCCGCCGCGGCCGCCGCCCGCCGTGCCCGCCGCGGCCGCCCTCGCCAGCGCCCGCGCCCGCCACGGCCTCCCTCACCGGCGCCCGCGCCCTCGCCGGCGCCCGCCCGTCCGCCCACGCCCTAGTGAGTGTATTAACCGCTTGATTTAGTGTTGTCAAATTTGTAGAAGAATTTTTTTGGCTATTCACACCTACATGCTATTTGGTATGACATGTCACATCTACATGCGCTAGGGCCCATGCCATTTAGTATGATCTAGTTGATAGTCAGTGTATCCTTTTGTATTTGATAATACTTCATGGTACACATTGTTTGTGCATGTTTGGCTATAGGATTGATGCACATACTGAATAGTGGCGTCGAGTACCCTGTAGCCTAAGTCATGGCAACAACATGCTTGTTAGTCCTAAAATGCTAAATCTTACACATTTCATGTGTTGTACCTAAGAATTATCTGATAAGCTAATGTTATGGACTTGTCATTAGGTCTTTGAGATGTGGGGCCTCAAACTCGGGGTCGCATTGCCCTTGGTGGGTCCCATCACATCCTTTTGTCTCAATATAAGATTACACTTAGACTTGTTAATTAAGCTCCTTATTCCTACAAGTGCTTTTCAGGCCCTGAATAGTTAGAGGCTTAGATGATCTTATAATGTTAGGCCAAGGACTTTAAGGACCTCGAGGCTAGCAAAGAGCCCCTAACGTCTAAGTGTCACCGAGTGCTCTTGGGGGCATTGCCCTAAGAACTTGTACTCTTCGCAGCGCTCTATGTCCCAAGAGGCCATGGGGACTTAGACTCATGATCATCTTAGGAAACTTAAGGGTCCTAGGGGCTTGAGCTGCTCATAAATATCCTAGGGGGAAAGGGGCCTCAAGGACTTTGATTATCTAAGCCTAGGACATCTAGGGCACTATGGACACTAGTTCTTATAGCAAAATAGGGCTCACTGGATGTCAGGTCTCTTCATCTAGGGCACTATGGACACTAGTTCTTATAGCAAAATAGGGCTCACTGGATGTCAGGTCTCTTAGTGGTTCTTTGAGACTTAGTGGTGTGGCATTTCCTTTGGGTGCCTCAATATCGAGTTACCCAGTATAAAGTCTCTTCCCTGGTTGGGGCCAAGAGAGGTCCGCTGAGCATGGTGCCTAGGGGTGGTGGTCCCACTAGGTGGGTCCCATGATAGATTCATATACTCGCCCGCGGCTTTCTTCCTCCTCCTTTCTCTGCTCTCGCTGTCTCGTCTCTATCGCGCCCACCGCAGTAGATTAGGAAAAACCATGAGCTTCTCGATACCTCGATTAAAATCGTCGTCCTCGATGTGGGTCTACATCATTTCTATCTCATTGATGCTTTTGTAGGTTACATGCTTACATTTGTAATTTAATTTGTAAAAGTCAGACTTGGAATCGAGTGCCGGTGATGTGAATTTTTTGTTGACAGGAATGTATTTTTTGCAGAGGTCTTCCTAGCCGCTGCGGGTCTGCCTGCACCGCGTCGCGTCGCCACTGCACCGACCCGCCACAGCCCCACTAGCCTGACTCCACCGCCACCCTAGGTATAACCTCTATTTCCGCATCATGGTCGTAGATCACGTAACCCAGTTAGGCGTCTCCCGTTCGAAAGAGATATGGTGTAGATATGCAGATCTTTGCATATCTACAAATGTATCAGTTTCGAATTGTCCATGTTTTTTGGACAGCCCGCGGTTGCGTAGATGGTGTTAGTTTCCATGCTCTACTCCGGTCCGAGAAAGAGTTTCGGCGTCACCTCCCTGTTGTTCTCCGGACAGTACACTCTCCCTGCCAGGACGTGTATTCGGAGAACAGCGGGGAGGTGCTGCCGAAATTCTATCTCGGATCGGAGTAGAGCATGGAAACTAACTCCATCTACGCAACCGCGGGTGGGATTAGGACCTATCCTCACCTATTAGAAGGTAGGAACGTAGTGTACATGCATTACATGTCTATATTAAACTATACTCGGTTATATATGTTAGAGGATGGAGGACCGTGAGTGGATGTACACGGGCCGCGTTCGACGTAATGATGTCACCCCAGAATGGATTAGGAAGACCGATGCTTTCGTGGAACGGGCATATGGCGAAGCTGCTAAAGGAGCTAGCCTAGTCCCTTGTCCGTGCAGCAAATGTGACAACCGGAAAAGAAAACCAAAGAAGGCCATGGTAGAACATATTTGGAAGAATGGATTTACGCCGGACTATACTCGGTGGATCTTCCATGGTGAAGCGTATCGCACGAGAGAGGAGGTGGTGAGACAACGCGTCGAGGATTACGATGCTGATGCCGGGGTAGCAGACATGTTGAACGACTATCACGAGGCACAGTTCGCCGAAGGACGTACGGAGGACGAGCCAGAGGCGACCGCAAAGGCATTCTACGACATGTTTGACGCGACACAGAAACCCCTTCACGGCAAGACAAAGGTTTCTCAACTGGATGCCATTGGGCGTATAATGGCGTTCAAGTCGCAGTATAGCATGAGTCAAGACGCATTCGATGGTTTGTTGATAGTTATTGGCAGCCTGCTTCCGGAGGATCACGTTCTGCCAAAGAGCATGTACGAGGCACAGAAACTCCTTCGTGCACTCAAGATGACGTATGAGCAGATACATGCTTGTCCGAAGGGCTGCGTCCTATTTAGGAAAGAACACACTGAGGCAAAGTACTGTCCGAAGTGTAAATCGTCTAGGTTCATGGAGGTAGACTCTGGTGATGGACAGAAGAGGCAGCTCGACATCCCCGTGACAATCCTACGCCACCTTCCGTTCATACCGAGGATCCAGCGTCTATACATGACAGAGGAATCCGCGAAACAGATGACATGGCACAAAAAAGGCAAACGATACAATCCTGACAAGATGGTTCACGCATCCGATGGTGAAGCATGGACCCACTTTGATGCCATTCACCATGAGAAAGCCAAAGAGGCTCGACATGTTCGTGTTGCGCTGGCCACAGATGGGTTCAATCCCTATGGAATGACCGCTGCCCCATACACATGTTGGCCCGTGTTCGTTATCCCCATCAATCTCCCCCCCGGCGTATGCTTTCAAAGACAGAACATATTCATGTCGTTGATAATTCCTGGACACCCGGGGAATAAAATGGGCGTGTACATGGAGCCTTTGATTGATGAATTGGTCCGTGCTTGGGAGGAAGGGGTATGGACGTACGACCGAGCTACGAAGACAAACTTCAAAATGCATGTTTGGTACCAGTACTCCATGCATGACTTTCCGGCGTATGGGCTATTTTGCGCCTGGTGTGTTCACGGTAAGTTCCCATGCCCAGTTTGCAAGGAAGCTCTTAGGTTCATTTGGTTGAAGAAGGGTGGCAAATATTCGTCATTCGATAAACATCGACAATTTCTCCCTCCTGACCATGCATTCCGACTAGATATCAAGAACTTTACGAAAGGTGTCGTGGTGACAGACCGCCCACCTGCAATGATGACTGGTGCCGAAGTTCGCGAACAGATAGATGGTCTCGTGGCCAACCCAGAAGGTGGTTTTGTGGGATATGGTGAGCAACATATGTGGACACATAAGTCGGGCTTGACTCGGCTCCCCTATTATGATGACCTACTCCTTCCACACAACATTGACGTGATGCACACTGAAAAGAATGTCGCCGAGGCACTTTGGGCGACAATTATGGAGATTCCTGATAAGTCAAAGGATAACGTAAAGGCAAGAGTGGATCTGGCAGAGTTATGTGATAGACCAAACCAAGAGATGAAGCCGCCTAGTGGTGGTAAGACATGGAGAAGGCCTAAGGCCGATTTTGTCCTGAGCAGGGCCCAGAGGAAGGAAGTACTACAGTGGATCAAGATGTTAATGTTCCCTGATGGGTATGCAGCTAACCTTAGTAGGGGGGTGAACTTATCTACTCTACGAGTCTTAGGGATGAAGAGTCATGACTTCCACATATGGATTGAACGAATTCTTCCGGCGATGGTTCGAGGCTATGTCCCTGAGCATGTCTGGCTAGCGCTTGCAGAGTTGAGCTATTTCTTCCGCCAGCTTTGTGCAAAAGAGTTAGCTCGGACCATGATTGCAGACTTGGAAAGGATGGCACCCGTGTTACTGTGTAAGCTGGAGAAGATCTTTCCACCCGGCTTCTTCAATCCGATGCAGCATTTGATTATTCATCTCCCGTATGAGGCACGAATGGGGGGGCCCGTGCAGGGACGTTGGTGCTATCCAATCGAGAGATGTCTAAAGAGTATCCGAAAGAAATGTAGAAATAAATGCAAAATCGAGGCTTCCATTGCAGAGGCATACATACTGGAGGAGGTGTCAAACTTCACAACAACTTACTATGGTGACAAACTGCCGAGCGTGCATAATCCACCCCCTCGTTACAATGATGGTGGCAATGAATCGAACCTCAGCATTTTTCGAGGGCAACTCGGAAGCGCGAGTGGTTCGACCACCAAGACCCTGAGACATGAAGAGTGGCGCCATATCATGCTATATGTATTGACCAACCTTGAAGAGGTGACGCCATACATGGAGCAATTTCTTCATGAATTCTGGCGTCGATCAAGGGACCCAACTCCACAGGAATATGATACCCTTCTTAGAAAGGGTGCGGGAAATGGATTGCCCGATTTCATTTCATGGTTTAAACATAAGGTACGTGCTTAGTTTGTTATTCCAAGTTGCTCTTACGTGCGAATAATATAACAATCTAGCGTGTTTGAACTTGCAGGGCCAAAGAGAGCCGTCTATGAGTGCCGAGTTGAGACAAGTAGCCAATGGCTTTGCCTATAGGGTCAGGAAATTTTCTGGGTATGACGTCAATGGATACCGTTTTCGCACAACAAGCTACGACCAAAGTCGGCCCAATCGAAAAACCACGTGTTCTGGAGTCTTTACGCCCGGGCTTGACGAGGTCGAGTATTATGGAAGAATTGAAGAAATATATGAACTCAATTTTTATGGTTCCAAACCTCTTACTCCAGTGATATTCAAATGTCATTGGTTTGACCCTGAAGTTACGAGACGGACACATTCTAATCTTGGGATAGTCGAAATTCGACAGGATTCCACCTTAACAGGAGACGATGTCTATATTGTGGCCCAACAGGCCACACAAGTGTATTATCTTCCATATGCGTGCCAAACGAAACAACATCTTAAGGGTTGGGATGTTGTGTATAAGGTATCACCGCACGCTAAATTACCTGTTCCAAACGATGAAGATTATAACTTAGACCCGGACACATATGACGGAGAGTTCTTCCAAGAAGATGGGCTCGAAGGGCAATTTGAGATAGACTTAACCGAAGCGATCGGAATGGAAGTAGATATTGAAATGGTTGTTGATGACGAGGATGATGAGGTGCAAAATGAGAATGACTTAGAAATACTTGAAGGCAATGCCAATGACGAAATTGCGCCTTCAGATGATGTTGACTATGAAATGGTTGATAGTGATGATGACACTTATGATCCGGCTAACCCGGACACATATGAAGATTATTTTTAATCGATGTAATGCTATATTTCATTTATTTTGCATATGTTTCTAAATACATATTTTTTTATCTGTGCTTAATTGTTTACTCTTAATTGCAGGTTGTTGGACAAAGATGGTGGGCGGTGGGACGAGGACGAGGAGGGGGAGGGGGAGGGGGAGGAGGAGCACCCGTAGGACGGAGGAGGAGGCGCAGCAGGACGACGCCGTACAGCAGCAGGTGGAGCAGCAAGCCGCTGTCGATGCGGCACAGCAGGACGACGACGATGCGGCGCAGCAGGACGACGACGACGACGACGCCGCTCAGCAGGATGTCTCAGGTTCTGGCTCCTCAGGTTCGAGGAGTATCTACCTGCGAGGTCCCGCGAGCCTACCTAAGCGACCCATACTTCGTGACAGACGTCCGCTGATACGACCCGATGGAGAGAGGTAGGTAACTTTAGATGTTGTTGCTGCTTTTTCATATTATATGTTCAAATTAATAATAGAAACTAATACTTCATCTTAATCACTTGGACAGGTTTTGGATCGTTTTGGAGACTGCAGGGGGTCACGGCCGCAACCCCAATGGCATCCTCGGCCTTCTATACCGGGAACACTTCCCTGGACTTGTCGAGTACGCCGGAGTGACGAGCCCAGCATACACCTTCGACCACTACGCCGTCGCCCCCGATGCAGTAGATCGGGACGGCAGACAATTCAACAACAAGGCGGAGCGGGTCAAGCAAGAGCTGTGGGTAAGTCTTCCTCGCACTATATTGTTTAATAAGTCGCATTTGTTGCATATTCTTTAAATAATGTATGGATACATCGTCTTTGTATGTAGGATTTCTTCAGGTGCGATGCTGGATACGAGGCCAGGGCGGATGTGGTGTCTACGACGTGCTGTAAGAAGCTCGTCGTGGACATGCACTACGAGGCGCGCATCCAGGCCATCGTCACTTACCACGGCTCCGTCCTTGGGGAGAAGGTGAACAAGAAGGACGCCCGAACCATGTCATTGACTGCGGACCAGTACTTGCAGGTAAATACAAAACTTTATTATTGGTACTAAATATGCTTATTCTTATCTTCTGATATGCGGTGTACTTATATTTTTTTAGATGATTCCTCATTGGTGCGCCGCGCATCCTGAGTGCTGGGAGAAGATGGTGCAGAGGTGGTGCTCGGCTGAGTGGGACGAGGCGCACAACGCTAGCCGGGAACGGCGTTTGCTGATGCAAGGTCCCTCCCACCATCAAGGCAGCCGCAGCCTGGGCAAATACGCGGAAGCATGGGTACGCGCTCTTTTTTATTTAGGTATATAACTTTCGATTAGACATGATTTCTAACCATATCGTTGGTTTTCTCGCAGTCGGCGGCACATGGTGGCGTGCCTTGCTCCACGTTCTCGGCATATGCCATGGCCCACAAGGGGAAGGCGACGTCCGACGTCACCTACAACCCGGATGACGGGCCCGAGGCGTACACCAACCCCGCCATCCACAGCCGACTCAGTGAGTACACCGCCATGGCCAAGGAGGTCCATGGGCCAGATTACGATCCGAGGACCGAGGACATCGATGGAGATGTCCTCATGAGGGTCGGAGGAGGCAAGAGGCATGGGCGGTACTGGATTGCCGACGGGGCAATCGACTCGTCCTCCACTCCCACTCTCTCTCAGGTGCGAGCAAGGAGCACGAGCGCGAGCCCAGCCATACGACCTCGGCAGGACACCTCACAGCATCGTATCCAGCAACTCCAGGTTATTCCTTATCTATTCATCGTTTATTGATTTTTATATATCTTCTCTTTGCATTATCGTAACATTAGGGCGAAATATTACAGACTCAGCTAGATGATGAGAGGAGGCAACGTGAGGAGTTGGAGAAGAGGATGGCGGAGATGTTCGCGTACATGCAGAGCCTTGGCGCCGCACAGGGTCATGCTCCACCACCTCCGTTGTTCCCTACAGCTGACCCTATAGAGTTCACTACTCCTGTGAGTATCAAAATTTTAGTACTGCATGATATATATTCATATGTTCTCACACATACAATCTGTTCTCTATGCAGGGTCAATCGGCGGCGTCGAACAACCCTCATGCTTCGTCCAGCCCTTCGCCGAACCAGTCCAGATGCCCACCTCGTTGATGATCTGTTTTGTGATGATCCAGACTTACCTTTATGAGTGTTGGTGATGTTAGTTAGACTTTGTCTTGTGAGATACTTGGTGATGTCAGTGATGATACAGACTTTTATCTGTTTTGTGATGATCCTGACTTATATTTGTGAGACTTTAGTGAGACTTTGTGATATATATGGTGTTGATGATAAATGTGTTCATTCTGTGATGTGATTGATATATAATGTGATGTGAATCATATATATCTTTTGTTTGTTTGGATGGAACAACAAAAGCAAATAAAAAAGGGACATTCTGGTCACTTTGCCGAGTGTAACACTCGGCAAAGGGTCGCTTTGCCGAGTGCTATGACTGCGGCACTCGGCAAAGAAGGTCACCTGGGAACCGGTAAAGTCATCTTTGCCGAGTGCTGACAATGACACTCGGCAAAGAAGGAAACCTGGGAACCGGCAAAGACATCTTTGCCGAGTGCCATTGCCAAGGCACTCGGCAAAGGGACTGGCAAAGGGGCCCACTGGAGGGTTCTTTGCCGAGTGTCTGTCCAACAGCCACTCGGCAAAGAAGCCTCCTTTGCCGAGTGCCTACTAGAGCACTCGGCACAAGGACTGGCAGTGGGGCCCACTGGATCAGTCTTTGCCGAGGGCCTCTCGAGCAAACACTCGGCAACATTGACCTCTTTGCCGAGTGCCACAAACGACACTCGGCAAAGGATCCGTCACCGTTACTTGGCACCGTGACGGTGACTTTTATTTGCCGAGTGCCGTTTGGCACTCGGCAAAGTCTTTGCCGAGTGCCCGACAAATAGTACTCGGCAAAGAGGCTGTTGCCGATGTACAGTTTACCGATCGTTCTTTGCCGAGTGTAACACTCGGCAAAGCATTTGCCGAGTGTAAATTTGCCTTTGCCGTGTGTCTGAGACACACGCAAAGGAACTGATTCCGGTAGTGCATGCATCCTCCGTTTGACACAGCACCCATGCAAAAACTTGTTTCTCCGTGGCAGACTTTGGTCCCCGTGTGTTGTGTCGTCATAGGATTCCTCTGGAGCACGAGCTGTGGTCGTCGGTCAGTTCCATGCATGAGACGTTGTTTGCCCGTGACGCGTCGGCTTTGGCAGTCGTAGGTGGCAGGGGCTCCTCTCCTCGTGTGCACCACTGACGTCAGTAGAGTTGGCTTACACCTCCTAGGTAGTTTCTGACCTGTTGTTCTCTTTGATGCCGGGGGGGTGTCATCATATCCTTTACTGGAAGAGGCTGGGTAGCATCGTCGTTGGATTGGATGGTTCCAGGCCTCTCGCGAAAGGGACGACTACTGCTGTCTTGGAGGAGCCTGCTGATCCATGGGAGCTGAGGGTACTGTACCAACCGAGGATTTCGTTCGTTGCGTACGTCGCGGGGATGCATGCTTTAGCTGTTAGCGCGGTTACTGATCTGGATATGGCTTTATTGGGTCCTTCAAGGTCCCTATACTTAACGAGGAATCCTCAACGTGTCGCCCAGAAGAAGGGTGAGTGCCTGTTGATATCGATGTAACCCCTCCACCAAGTGCAAGTCTGGGCGCTACACCTACCTGACCTGACCTGATCTGACCTAGTAATGAAACGTATTACGTCCCCGGCGGTATGCACGTTCGCGGAGAAGAACACGCACGTACTACGCAAAGGCTCCGAGACGACAGCGATCGAAAAAGAGGAGGCGGCTGCTCCTGAACGCGGGGAGGAAGAAACGAAGCCTTGGAGCTGAGAGAATAATGGAGCCGTGGTGCGTGCGTGCTCTATCTTCTCACTTTCCAGCGGTGGAGGAGGAGGAGAGAGAGGCCGGCCGGCCGGCCCTATTATTCTTTCTTTCTCCATCGGGAACTTGCCACAGGAAGGTACTAGTACTAGTAGTATATTGCATAGTACGGGTACGGCCGTACGGGCCGAGACGCTACGCCCGCCGTAGCCCGTAGGACGGTTGTTCGGTTCGTTACGGTGACGCATGCGGACGCGGGGCTTCACTTCACTTCACGGCCCCGCGCGGGCCGTCTGGTGTTCGGTGGGAGCGAGCACGGCTCCGTCTCCGTCTCCGTCGCCGTCGCCGTCGCCGTCGCCGTCGCGAGATGAGAGCTACTACTAGAGCTCGTGGCTGGTTTGCCTGGCAGAGAAGGCTCCAGCGATCGGGACGTCACCGCAGGTGGCAATTGCCCAGTGGGGGGCCGGGGCCGCGTCAGGGCGTGCAGCACAGCAGCGGCTCGGGTGGCATCTGACGCCAGCCAGCAGTCGTGACCAATGGAGCGTCCAAGCGCCAGCGAGTGGCAGGACCGCGTTCCTCCGAAATCCGTACCGGTTTTTGCATGAAACGAATGAAAAATAGAGAGTAAACCGTCCTATAGGCGAATTATATATCTGAAGAAGAACGGATCATCACGATCCTATTCTATATCGCATTTGCAGAGATTGTTAGATAAGCTGCTGCTAGCTGCGCAGCAGAAGACGACGGCTTCAAATTTAAAAAAAAATCATGGCAGGGTGGCAAGTTTATACTACATCACTTATTAGCCGGGACTAATCAGTGGTTAGCGCCGCCGCGTACTCGAAACTAATTCGAAATAAAGTCCGTTCCAGCTCTTGAAAAAATAATGAAACGTGACGTGTGCCGTCTTGTGCAGAAGCGTAGCGTTTGTCAAAATGAATACACAGACAAATAAATATAGGAAGGCTGAAATCATCGGCGTTATCATCTCCAACCACTCCACAATCTAAAAAGTCCAAAAACAAATCCGGCCGCTCGCCTCAGCGTATAACAACTAAACCCTAGCCGATCGACGCATGAATCATGCACTGCACAGGCCAGGGATAAGATATTGCTGCACGCGTACTATACTATTAGCCTGCCGAGCCCCCCACCCCACCCGCACTGTCCACGCACGCATTTGTCTGTCTGCTACCACCAGACGGAAGAAGAAGCTCAAAACGCCATTATTAATCCTACTCCCACACCGCAGCTAGTTTCTTGGCTCCTTGCCCTGCTGAAAGACATGGATGGCAGAGAGAGGCTTGAGCGACCGGCCGGCTGCGCTGCAGCGTCGGTCTGCTGTGCTGTGCTCCCTCTCGTCTCGTCCAATCCGCCTGCCTAATCTCTTGTGGGGGTGCGTGGCCGCACGCTGGCAGACCGAAAGATACGTGTGTTTTTGGTCTCATGCCGCTGTATCCTTCCCCAGCTTTCCTGCTTTGCAGCGATACGTTTGCGTCACCGGCCGGGGAAATAAATAAAAAAACAAAGCTGGGGGCCGTTGCCCGTTGATGCTACTACCGATGCTTCTCTCTTTCGACGACGGCAGCACCGAGAAAGGAGAGCACGCACCAGTGATCGAGTGGTA
The DNA here is from genome assembly GCA_029449295.1 of Zea luxurians. Classification (NCBI taxonomy): domain Eukaryota; kingdom Viridiplantae; phylum Streptophyta; class Magnoliopsida; order Poales; family Poaceae; genus Zea; species Zea luxurians. The sequence goes on from JAOPSE010000924.1 coordinate 185,166, forward strand.
GCTAGCTAGACGTTCAAACGGCAGCAGCATGTGTTGTAAATTTAGAGAAATAAGTGACATGCTTCCTTCATATTTAAATAAATTAAATATTCTAATTCCGAATAAAATAATCATATAACTCAGATAAATACCATATGAAATTATAGCAGCAATGAACAGTAGTAATTCTAAGACATGTAAACATGTAAAATAGCTACACAGGTCCATTTCATAATTAAACATGGCTTGCAGATGAAGAAGGCAGATTAAACAAATAAACATAATTGTTTATCTTAAACTATTGCTCTCAAAATAGCGGGTTGCTGTAATAAACAGCCCTCCAACGCTAAAAGGTGATCAGAGATCCTCGACTAACGTGGCAGTCGTATCTTACCAAATAAGGGTTTTAGATCAGATGTAATAAGCCTAATAATCAAATATAAATACTGATAGAAAGGAGCTGTGTACTAAATAAATTAACAGAATTTAACACAGGTAAACAGCCTCAACAAAGAGAGATTTAATTAGGCACAAATAATATCAATGATGAAAATGATAATACACTAAAACCCAGACTGTCACGCTGTCTCACTACACCGCTATCATCATCGAGCACACAAATCCGCCCACAACAGTGCAATCACACCCAAGTATTTAATACTAGCAGATTGCACAAAATTAAACAGTAAATAAAATGAGGCAACGAATAACTCACAACACGTAGATTGTCTACGTGGGAAGACCAGCTCAGCGAACACAAGGTTCTGTCCCAGAAAACCAATTCCGCCGCCCACGTCCGGGCCTGCACGGCGGGAGGTTGACGGAGATACTAGAGCCGCTGCCGGAACCGAGGGAGACGTCCACGGCACCAGCCCGAGAAGATGAACACCGCGCAGCAGGGAGCCCAAACACCAGGCCACGGTGGACAAAGATCAGAGAACAGCACCACACAGGCGTCAGAGCACAGAAGAAAAGCACAAGGAACCGTTGCTGCACGTGCGCAGCACCAGCTACAGCTTTCTTCCAATCACAACCAGCAAGAATCACCACAGGAAGGCCAAAGATCGAGTCAATCGATCCAGTTCTCAACTGGAGCAGTGAACAGGGAGAGAGAGGAGAAGGAATATCGCATATACCGATCCCAAGTCAGGAAATCGAACTCCCATTATATGGAGCCGAGCAGGAGCTAGTCGCGCAAGAAGAGGACGAAAGCTACGGCCGAGCAAGCCACTGAAAACGGAGATCCGTTCAGCCGCCGCCGCCGCCCAGCTCTCTCCTATTTTCCTTGCCTCTCGGGATACAGCCTTTGCGTCTAGGTTAAGTCACCAGCTGGGTTGCTCGGCTGTAAGGCCTTCTAACGGCCCAGTCTGGCTGACCCCCTTTCTCCTCTTTTTTTTTTTAATAAAGGGAAAACCCCCAATTAACAGCAATCCCCACCATTTTCACTCTTATTTTCTGATCAATGTCATTGAGCTCCCGTACTGTTTATATACTACTTTTCGGCAGAGGTACTTGTTAGGTTTGAACCAAAGCCTATCCCAGTGTACTCCAACCCTGCACGAGTAAGCGGAGGACTACGCCTTGATCCACAAACCCTAGTGTGAGAATCTTCGCACAAAAGGCACATAGTACTAGGCAGATTATATGCTTCTCTTACGGGGCAGGGCGTTACGGTCATGCCCTTTAATATCTATTCATGAGCTCACTAGAGAGAAAACCCCATTCTCTCCTGGACTGCGACCCCACAGTCAGCTCATATAGGTGAAATCGTTAAGGAAATTCTGTAGGACAATTTCCCTGCTTATAGCATTGACTTCATTAAGAGCATATCGCTCAACCTGCCATACAGACAGAGCACAGCAGCTCATGAGACTCTTTATCTTTTGTGCTCTTGGTTCCACAGTGCTTCGTTTCCTGGAGCCTGGATCTCGGGATCTCCGGTCACACAGGACAGTTATCCGCAGTTGAAACCGCTAACAGGGTACGAGTCCCATTCCCATGCACGCTGCTTGGATTGGCTTTTGAGCCAGCCCTTTGGTGAAAGGATCAGCAAGGTTCCTTTCAGACTTGATGTAATCTACTGTTATTACACCCGTCTCTCTAGCATGCCGACATGAATCAAGTCGTCTTCTGATATGCCTCGAGGATTTTTGGTTGTCCTTTCTACTATTCACTTTTAGCAACACAGAAGTGTTGTCACAGTATACTAGGACAGCCGGTATCGGCTTTGCTAGCATTGGAAGGTCTGATAATAGGTCTCTCAACCATTCAGCCTCCAATGCTGCTGAATCAAGTGCAACTAATTCAGCCTCCTTGGTGGAACGTGTCGACACTGATTGTTTAGACGATCTCCATGACACGGCCCCACCAGCTAAAGTGAACACATAGCCACTTGTAGACTTCATTTGATCCGAGTCAGAGATCCAGTTTGCATCACTGAATCCTTCAAGCACTGACGGAAATCCGGTATATGTAATACCAAGATTCATCGCTCCCTTCAAATACCGAAGCACTCTGTATAAGGCTACCCAGTGTCTATCTCCTGGACTGGCCGAATAACGAGCCAGTCTGCATACTGCATATGAGATATCTGGTCTAGTTGCACTGCTCAGGTACATGAGAGATCCGATGATCTGCGAATATAGTAGCTGGTTCACCGGCTCGCCTTCATATTTACTGAGCGTGTAGGATGGATCATAGGGCGTGGTGACTGGTTTACAGTCCATATGTCCAAAGCGAGTCAGGACCTTTTCCACATAATGGGATTGTGACAAAGTAATCCCATCCTCACCCTTTATCAGCTTGATGTTCAATATTACATCAGCTTCACCCAAGTCCTTCATATCAAAGTTCTTGGAGAGGAATAATTTTGTCTCCATGATAGCCTCCAAATCGGTCCCAAATATCAATATGTCATCAACGTATAAACACATGATGACACCTTTGCCCCCAGAGAAGCGATAATACACACACTTGTCGGCTTCGTTTACACAAAACCCCGCAGTGGTCAGAGTATTATTAAACTTCTCATGCCATTGTCTGGGAGCTTGTTTAAGACCGTATAAGGATTTAATCAAGCGACACACTTTGCTCTCTTGTCCTTTAACCACAAATCCTTCTGGTTGCTGCATATAAATTTCCTCTTCCAGCTCTCCATTTAGGAATGCTGTCTTTACGTCCATTTGATGGACAAGAAGTTTATAAGCAGCTGCCAGTGCTAAAAGCACACGGATTGTGGGCAATCGAGCCACTGGAGAATAAGTATCAAAATAATCCTCCTCTTTCTTTTGAGTAAAACCCTTAGCCACAAGACGGGCCTTGTACTTTTCAATAGTACCATCGGGTCTCCTCTTCCTCCTAAAGATCCATTTGCGGCCCACAGGCTTGCAACCAGCTGGGAGATCAGTTATCTCCCAAGTTCCGTTCGAGATGATTGAATCCATCTCGCTACGGACAGCCTCCCTCCAGTACTCTGCATCCGGAGATGTATATGCCTCTGTGAGGGAGCGTGGTTCTTCATCCACTAGATAAATAATATAATCATCACCCAGAGACTTTTCAGTCCTTTGTCTCTTACTCCTCCTTAACTCCAAATCTGGAGTCTGGTCATGGACACTCGAGGGCAGAGAATATGTCCGAGATGGACCATCTGGGGCTACTACTTCCTTATCCCGCATAGGGAAGATGCTCTCAAAGAATGTCACATCCCGAGACTCCATTATTACATTTACAGCGATTTCGCTTGTCTCGGAATGGACCACTAGAAATCTATAAGCTGCACTGTTATGTGCATAACCCAGGAAGACACAGTCTACGGTCTTAGGGCCTAGCTTTCTCTTCTTCGGCAACGGGACATTCACCTTTGCAAGGCAACCCCAAGTCCGAAGATGCGAAAGATCTGGCTTCCTTCCTTTAAATCCTTCATAGGGTGTGGCCTCACGGTTGCGAGGCGGCACCCTGTTCAGGACATAGCACACCGTGAGTACTGCCTCGCCCCACCAGATGTCAGGCATCCCCGAACTTTGCAACAAAGCATTAGCTAAGTCACACACCGTTCGGTTCTTCCTTTCAGCTACCCCATTTGACTGAGGTGAATATGGAGCAGTGGTTTCATGAATGATTCCACACTCTTTGCAGTACTCATCAAAAAGGTTGGAAAGGTATTCACCTCCTCTATCAGACCGGAGCCTTTTAATTTTCTTGTCTAACTGGTTTTCAACTTCAGTCTTATAGATCTTAAAGTGTTCTAGTGCCTCATCTTTAGTTCTGAGTAAGTAAATATAACAGAACCTGGTAGCATCATCTATCAAGGTAAGAAAGTATCTTTTACCGCCTTTTGTGATTATACCATTCATCTCACAGATATCTGAGTGAATTAATTCTAAAGGAGTGGTACTTCTGCCTTCAACCGTATGAAACGGTTTTCTAGGCTGCTTAGCTTGCACACAAATACCACATTTTACACCTTTAACATGTTTATATTCAGGAATTAAAGACATGTCACTTAATCTCTTAATGGCCTCAAAATTCACATGACACAAACGGGAATGCCATATATTATTAATGGAATCGTTATTACAGACCACATTAACATGGTAAGAAGAATGATTATTCAAAACAGAAAGACGGAACAAACCGCCTGACTCATATGACTTTCCAACAAAAGTACCAAACTTAGACAGGACCACTTTATTGGACTCAAACACTAATTTGAGACCCTGTCGACATAGCAGCGACACTGAAATGAGGTTCCGGCTCATCGAGGGCACATAGAGTACGTCCTTCAGCACGAGCGTCTTTCCTGAAGTTAACTTCAGGTAGACCTGTCCAGTACCTCGAACTGCTGCCGGAACACCATTTCCCATCAAGACTGGTGCACTGTTGAATCCCTGGAATGAAGAGAACATGGATCGATCAGCACAAATATGAACAGTAGCACCGGAATCCATCCACCAGTCATCTGATGGACTTGCCATAAAGGCCTGAAGTGCATACCCTGGGGTGGAGTTAACCACCACGTTCCCTTCTTTGCGCTGAGGTGGAGGACCTTTTCCCTTCCTAAGTTTGCATCTCCGAGCTGTATGCCCGGAGACTCCACAAACGTAGCAGATAAAGTCCTCCTTTTTCTTCTTCATCTTTTTGGACTTAGGTTGGTTCATATTCTTCTGTGGAGAGTTCTTCTTCTTCTGGAATTTTCTATCTCCACCCTTCTCAACAACGTGAGCCTGAAGTTGCTGGGATGGCTTGTTACTGGACCTTGCACGCTCTTCCACATTTATCGCAGCTGACAACTCAGTGAGAGTCATTTGCTTCTTCATGTGGCGGCGTGAAGTCACAAAGTCTCGCCAAGAAGGCGGGAGATTTGCCAGTACTGAATTCACCTGAAAACTGTCTGGTAGGACGCAGCCATATTGGACCAAGTCCCTAACAAGGAGTTGAATCTCCTGTAGCTGCTCCATAACAGACCTTCCCTCAACCATTTTATAGTTGAGGTAGTTTTCCGTTGTGAATGACTCATTGCCATTGTCAACTTCAGAGAACTCGTTCTCAAGTTCAGTCCATAGACCCTTGGCGGAGGTGAAACGAGAGTACACGTCAAATAAGCGGTTCGACAAGACGTTCAGCAGACGAGACAAGCATGCCTCATTGGCTTCGTCCCACTTGGCCTTCTCCGCTAGTGCGGCGGCCTTCGCTGCATCATCAGAATCATCTGATGCAGCCTAGGGAACAGCCGACGTCACTACCCAAAATAATTTTAGGTCAGTGAGCCACATGCGAGTCTTAATCTGCCAGCGCTTAAAGCTTGCGCCGTCGAACGCTTCAGGCTTAATGACATCAGAACTGGAGGCCATTATACGAATTGGTTTTCTGGATTGTTGTAAATTTAGAGAAATAAGTGACATGCTTCCTTCATATTTAAATAAATTAAATATTCTAATTCCGAATAAAATAATCATATAACTCAGATAAATACCATATGAAATTATAGCAGCAATGAACAGTAGCAATTCTAAGACATGTAAACATGTAAAATAGCTACACAGGTCCATTTCATAATTAAACATGGCTTGCAGATGAAGAAGGCAGATTAAACAAATAAACATAATTGTTTATCTTAAACTATTGCTCTCAAAATAGCGGGTTGCTGTAATAAACAGCCCTCCAACGCTAAAAGGTGATCAGAGATCCTCGACTAACGTGACAGTCGTAACTTACCAAATAAGGGTTTTAGATCAGATGTAATAAGCCTAATAATCAAATATAAATACTGATAGAAAGGAGCTGTGTACTAAATAAATTAACAGAATTTAACACAGGTAAACAGCCTCAACAAAGAGAGATTTAATTAGGCACAAATAATATCAATGATGAAAATGATAATACACTAAAACCCAGACTGTCACGCTGTCTCACTACACCGCTATCATCATCGAGCACACAAATCCGCCCACAACAGTGCAATCACACCCAAGTATTTAATACTAGCAGATTGCACAAAATTAAACAGTAAATAAAATGAGGCAACGAATAACTCACAACACGTAGATTGTCTACGTGGGAAGACCAGCTCAGCGAACACAAGGTTCTGTCCCAGAAAACCAATTCCGCCGCCCACGTCCGGGCCTGCACGGCGGGAGGTTGACGGAGATACTAGAGCCGCTGCCGGAACCGAGGGAGACGTCCACGGCACCAGCCCGAGAAGATGAACACCGCGCAGCAGGGAGCCCAAACACCAGGCCACGGTGGACAAAGATCAGAGAACAGCACCACACAGGCGTCAGAGCACAGAAGAAAAGCACAAGGAACCATTGCTGCACGTGCGCAGCACCAGCTACAGCTTTCTTCCAATCACAACCAGCAAGAATCACCACAGGAAGGCCAGAGATCGAGTCAATCGATCCAGTTCTCAACTGGAGCAGTGAACAGGGAGAGAGAGGAGAAGGAATATCGCATATACCGATCCCAAGTCAGGAAATCGAACTCCCATTATATGGAGCCGAGCAGGAGCTAGTCGCGCAAGAAGAGGACGAAAGCTACGGCCGAGCAAGCCACTGAAAACGGAGATCCGTTCAGCCGCCGCCGCCGCCCAGCTCTCTCCTATTTTCCTTGCCTCTCGGGATACAGCCTTTGCGTCTAGGTTAAGTCACCAGCTGGGTTGCTCGGCTGTAAGGCCTTCTAACGGCCCAGTCTGACTGACCCCCTTTCTCCTCTTTTTTTTTAATAAAGGGAAAACCCCCAATTAACAGCAGCATGATAGTGCCTAGACGTCTCTCGATCGGGGGCGAGACCAATAAAGCTGCATGGACTTTTCGCGAGGGAGGAGAGGGGGACAAAGTCGTATAGTATAGACGGGCACGCGTACATGAAAATGTCAACAGGGGCGTACGCATACTTATCGCGTACAGACGTACAGTCCAGCTGCGCACAACTCTCTTCGCCGCCCCAGGGTTTTTTTTTTATTTTTATTTTTACATCGAATGTCGTCAGACACCGGCCGCTGATCAGTCTAACTAACATGTTCCATATGCTTAAAGAAACAACGCCAGTGCGGTAGCTAGCTAGCTCAGATGAATACTAGTACATTCCTGCTTCCAACGCTAGGGTCCGTCCGCGGGGGGAAGTACAAGGGGGAGGCGTTACGGGGATGGGGACAACCCGGACCGAGAGGGCGCAATCTGGACGCTGACCGTCGAACTGTTCCCACTATTGAAGAACAGCTAGTAGGTTTCATCCTTTGTCGCTTTGTGGAGCAGGAGAAATCGTGATGTCCCCCCCACCCAAAAGAGAGAAGCTGGAGAAGGCGAAGATGTTCATGAATCATGACCATTTTTTTTTTGGCTTCTTCATGTACCCAAAAAAAACGGTCTCGCTACGCTGCCTGCTGAACCGGCCTACAAACTCGACGAAACCCCAATTTCTGATAAAAGACAAAGGCCCATGACTGAGCACGTCTTTTAGAGGTCGGTCTGGCCTATCTGGAGTGGCCTTCTAGTAAGGCCCATAGGCCCTGGTGAGCGAGGTGCTTGCTTTACCGTGGCACAGCGAGGTCCGGCGGGCGCCGCAAAAACGCAAGGGCATGCGTCGTCGCCCAAGGCCAGTCAGTGTGCGTTCGATTCGCTTCTGCTGCAGCTAGGGTTTAGAGGTTTTCTGGGCGCGGAGCGGGAGGCGGCGGCGGCTATGGCTGCGGCGGAGGAGGAGATCGCGGTGAAGGAGCCGCTGGATCTGATACGCCTCAGCCTCGACGAGCGCATCTACGTCAAGCTCCGATCCGACCGCGAGCTGCGCGGCAAGCTCCATGTAATTGACCCCGTCTGCCTCTCTCTGGACCTTTCTGCTGTGTTTTTTTGTCCCGTGCCTGTGGTTAGTTCGGTGTAGAGAGGATTGGACTAGCTGTGGTGTCGGCCTGGTTCGTCCCTGCCGTTAGTAGGGAACTACAGATTTAAGGGAATGGTTTTTTGTTATGCCCTGGATGGTGAGCTTCTATGCTGACGAGTCGTCATTATTTTGTAATTAAATTGTACGTTTCACTTCATGTGATGCTAAATCTTTCAAAACTAGATGTGTGGGTGGGCGGCGCTTAATGCAACAAATTCGAGGATAATTGGAGCACGTGACTTTTTTTGTGTGTGACATTCATGACTTTGAAACCATCGGTATGGGGCAACAGACATTTTTGTGTAAGAGTTCACGTGGGATGAGAGGGTGTGGAACGAGTAGAAGCTCCTTCAGCTCTAAGCTGTTTTCTGAAGGGCAGGCCTGGTGCAGTGTTTTCTGAAGGGTGGGCCTGGTACAGTGGTGAAATCTGTTTCACCAGGTCGCGCGTTCGAAGCAGCCTCTTTCACATTCCCCAGACTTCACTCATGTGGAAGCCTCCGTCATTGAGTCTGCCCCTTTAGCTGTAAGCTGTTTTCTGAACATTGTTAGTCAGGCTTAGTTGTTTGAGACTCTGTTTCTCGTGACGAAGGGAACTGTGAAATGTGTAGAAGATGCTCATGCATATGCATCCAATTGTTCCACAGAGTCATCTTAATGGTCAAACAGTTTTTTTATCTGCCCCAGCTGTACACTGCTTTCTGAATTCTGTCATTTAGGCTTAGCTGTCCGAGATAATTTCATTTCTGATGAAGGTAACTGGAGCATCTATCCTTTTGTTTTAAACATAAATATTTTGATAGCTTAACTTGTGCGTCATTTTATCATGTACTAACATGGTATATAGATGGCACTTAGCAGTAGCATTCCTGACTTATGTGACTGTCCTGTTAGAATGCTTCTGCAGTATAGTGGGCTTATGCTAATCTGTTTGGAATCCCATGATGAATAACAATTATGGATGTTGGGCATTTTGTATTTTATGATGCCCTTTCATGGCTTGCATTTATTGTCTTATGGGCAGACCTAGTAACAGAGGATCCCACATGATTGGAGTCTAGGGAAGAGATAAACCGAGGGAACCCTTCCCCTACAATTTCGGAGAGGCTGCTTCGAGAGGCTTGTTTGGTTGTGAGTTGTGACCCTGGCAAAGTTGCCTAAGCCAGGCAGCTCTCTAGGCCGCCGATTTTGAGTGCCTGGCGGCCGGATGCATCTGCCTGGACGGCACTCCCAGGCCAGACCACGAGCCAAATGTGCCTTTGGGTGACTCAGTGGGACAGCTCTCACCATCGCACCAGACCTGCCCTTATTTATTTGTCTTATGATTTATTTTAAATCATTCTGTTGCATGCTCCCCTGGTGTTACTTGCTTTCTGTTGCATTTTCATGATTCTCCCATATTTCCTGTGTTTGTCAGTTCTTTTTGTCTGTTGAGATCTATCTTGTATTATGTTTGGCATGCTGGTAATTGTTGGTTGTTGTTGACATGTCCTTTCCCCCCCTTTTTATGCAGGCGTATGATCAACATTTAAACATGATACTTGGAGATGTTGAAGAGGTCGTGACAACTGTTGAGATAGATGATGAAACATATGAAGAAATTGTGCGCGTAAGTTCATTTGATTTTCTACCCTTAGTATTTATAATGTTCAGTAAGTCAATTTGTCAAAAACTATTGGATGCCAAGTTATCATTTTCTTTGTTCTTCAGACTTTGATGGGTTATGTTTGATGTTCACAGTGAGATAGGCATCCATTAAAGACATTAGAGCATAAAGCTACCTGGGCCTTTTAGAGTGCTTAGACTTTACAGTTTTGACTCTGATATAAGACAGTGAATGGCACCCATTAAAGACATTAGAGCATAAAGCTATCTGGGCCTTTTAGAGTACTTAGACTTTATGGTTCTGACTCTATATAAGACGGTGATTCCATACTCTGAAATGTGACTTATTAGTTATTACTGATAGGTCTAAAACTTCTCAGGATCTAAACCCAAGTCACTAACCACTACGGCCTTGTTCGTTTGTGCCGGATTGATGGGTCGGAACGATTCCTGACCGGATTGCTTCTCTAATTTATATAAACTTTGATTAGCTGGAACGATTCCGGGTGCAATCCGATGGAAACGAACAAGGCCTACATCTAGCAGAAAGTTAATCAAACTCATACCTTCAGTAGATTGCGAAGATGAAGATATTGTGCTCGTGAGATAGAACATGAGCGTGTGAGCGGCGGCCTTCCCTCACCTTCGCGCGCTATTAGATCGGTTAGGGTTTTTCTGTGTATGTGGTGGCGAGGCGGTCTGGAGAACGTTGGTTCCCGTGTCCGCTCCATGCCCCCTTTTTTATTTTTGTGCGTGGTGAAGGGGGCTGCAACCATCACGGTTGTTGCACCCTGGATCAGGGCAGTTAGGACTCGGTTAGAATATGATAAGCTCAAACGAGCCCGAAATCAACCCAACAGTTACTCTTTATCTTCGAATTGTGTATTGTGGTATACACTAACTATTTGCAGGATAATCTTTGCAGACCACGAAACGCACTATCCCCTTCCTTTTTGTCCGAGGCGATGGTGTCATATTGGTTTCTCCACCCCTTCGTACGGCATGAAGTTTGAAGTTAGATCATGCTGGTTGTTAATTATGATAACTTGTGTATTTGGCCACTTGATGGCGTCGCATGGAGTGTATGTTATGGGCCTAGCCGCTACTTTTTCTGATGGGATGTAGGTTTAACATGTGATACAATCGTTTAAACAACAGCTTGTGCTTGGATTATCTGTCGAATCTCAGGGGTGGTTCTCAGTCTCAGCTAAAGTTAACTCGGGCCTTGAAGTTAAGGGCATTTGGTAGAGTTCCATCGATGACACCTGGATCTATCGCGGAGTAGCTCCATTGTGGATCTAGGCAGTGTTCTTTAAGAGCTAGTTTGGGAGTCTAATTAGAGGGGCTAAAATCTTTTTCTTATTTAATTTAATACCGGAGGAGATTAGAGGGGCAATTGAATTCAATTTAATACCAGAGGGGATTAGAGGGACAATTGAATAAGGAGGGGATTTTAGCCCTTCCAATCCACTTTGGTTTTGTGGCTCATAAACTAGTCCTAAGATGGTAAGGCGAGGTAAGGAGCTGGACAACCGCCTTAACATCTAGACGGGTAAGGCGTTTAGAATTATAGGGTGCTTGGATGTCTAGAATTATAGGGTGCTTGGATGTTTAGGCGACGTCTTAAAAACACAGGATCTAGGGTTTATTAGTTTACTGCCTAACTGGTCTCACATGTCAGTGACATAATGTAAAAATACAAAGAAACATGGTCTGCTTGAGGGGAGGACGTCGGGAAAGGACACATGCGAGGCAGCTCCGGTTGGGCGGGCGAGTGCGGCCTCGGCGGTGGGTATGGTGCACGGTTTACAAAACCGTTTACTACGCGGAAATCGCTGTCAACCGGTAAAAACTGGTCGGTTTGATCAATTCAAACCAATTTGAATTCGAACCTGTCTATCGGTGAAAATCCGACGAAAAAACCGCTCTAAACCGCCGGTTAATCGTGAAACGAACCGGTTTTTTGCAGTTTTTTACAGGAAAAATGAAAATTTTTGACAAGATTTATTTGTAGTTTGCTCAATTCACATCACACAGTAAATATTAATTGATCCGCACGGTATGTGTGTACTAAAATAACATATAACATACATATGCAACCACAAACTCCACTTCTCATGCAACAAACAACCAACGAACTTCGCAATACTTAAATATAAGTTATTTTACAACTCTCTAATGAGGCAAAGATACATAGGTCGACTTATTTCACAATACTCACATATTTATCTCGAGTCATAGTGATAGTACTCAGACATGTTGGAAGGATCGTGATATTGTTCCAATCCGTTATAGTGATAGTGTTAGATCTATACAAAATATATGAGATACATTAGCGAGAAAACAAGAACGACAAATAAATATTTATCCACAAAGCAAAAAAACATATATGTATGTGTGTTTGGTGTTTGTGTATTGCATGTGCACCTCACCAAGTGTTGGACTTTTCTCCTGATCAGCAAATCTTAGGAACATATATAGAAGAACTGGAGCTAAGAGTTCTAAATTGAGTCTTGTCTAGACGGATAGTTATTAGAAGAACTGAAGCTACTTGATCTACGGATTCCATCTTGGACAGGAAATGAAACCGAAATTGACCACTAAATGCCTAAACTGGTTTTGAGCTACGGGTTTATCTTCACATATAACATATAACATCTTTACATATAGCGTATAATAGTAAACAAGACTAATATGTCTAAATTGACCACTAAATACTCAGTTTTGGCATTAAATCTGGTTTTCTGGCAAAAAAATAGCGGTTTACCGGTCTCAAATAACGATTTACCGGTCCCATAAAACGGTTTACCATGTTTTTCGGTTTTTATGTTTTTTTTCAAATTTTTTTTGAATTTAGAACGAATTTTGAAAAAAAAAACCAGGTGATTTACCATGGCACAGCGAGGTGATTTTTTTTGAAGTTAAGGGCATCTGGTAGAGTTCCACCGATGACGGATGGACTCACCTGGATCTATCACGGAGCATCTCCATTGTGGATCTAGGCAGCGTTCTTAAGGTGGTAAGGCGAGGTAAGGAGCTGGACAACTGTCTTAACATCTAGGTGGGTAAGGCGTCTAGAATTATCGGAGTGTTTGATGCTTAGGCGACGTCTTAAGAACACTGGATCTAGAGTTTATTAGGGCTAGTTTGGGAACCTCAATTTTAAGTGATTTCTAATTTTTCATAGAAAAATGAACTAATTTTTCTTGGGGAAATAGAAATCCCTTGGGAAATTTGGGTTCCCAAACTAGTCCTTATGTAATTTTCTTGTTATTTTACTGCCTAACTGGTCTCACATGTCAGTGACAATTTAGAGATAAAAATGGTAATCTAAACTGTTATGACAAATTTAATATTTTAAAATAGATATGTATAGAATTTAATGGTGATCTTGTGTTATGTTCTCAAGCACATTATAATAAATAAGAATAAAATATTACATAAATTGTTTTTTGTATTATTTGCTCTCTACAACAAAAAAGGTTGGAAAAATTACCGAATTTGTTTTCGAATCCATACCGAATTTTATATCTATCATTTAAAAAATATATAATGAATTTGAGGATTATCTTTTATGAATCTTTAAAAGCTCAATGTTATAAACAAGAATACAAATTTATATAGTGCATTATATATCTTATTTATTCGCAATCAAAGAAAAACGACAAAAAAATTGATTACCGAATAAATACCGTTTCTGACCGTTTTCATCCCTAAGTGACATAATGTAAAAGTATAAAAAAATATGGTCTACTTGAGGTCAACGATTGCTATGTAAGCAGTCCTTCTTTGCAAGCGTGCAAACAAACCATCTGATCCATTAGATTATGATCTAACCACAGATACAACCATGGTTTGTTAGGGTTTTTTTATAAAGATTATTGAGCTGGTGGTGGAAGGGTTTAAGTGTTAAATGTGACTTACGGTTGGATCGTAATCTAATGGATCAGAATATCAGATAGTTTGTTTATACGCTTGCAAAGAAGGAATGCTTGCATAGCAGTCGTTGCCCTACTTGAGGGGAGGGCATAAGTCTCGTCGGCCATGGCCTGGCGCGTCAATGGCGCGCACGGTGGCTCCTGCGTGGGCGGGGAAGGACACATGTGAGGCAGCTCCGGGTTGGGCGGGCGAGCGCGGCGGCGTTGGGTATGGTGTTGAGTGCGCCGGCGGCGGTTGGGAATAACGGTGAAAGAAAGTAACATAATAGATTAATATTTGGAGCAAATGTGAAAGGAAGAAGAATGTAACATGCATTTCAAAGCAAATATGAAAGAAAAAACTAGTTTGGAGCAAATACATTATAGTCTCCTTTGGAATGCAGGATTAGTAATACATAGGGACAAAAAAGAAATAAAATTGAATGACACTTGCAATTCCATTGGAAATTTTCTAAGAGGTTGGACCTCATGTTTAGGAATCATCTAAAATCTCACTACAATGGTTAATTCCATAAAAAAATTTATAGGATTTATAGAAACTCAATACTTTGTTCTAAAGGGTCACAGAAAAAATTTCAATACGATTTTAATCCTTCAAAAGCAGGTACCGCTGGAGCAACATGAAACTTGAAAGATGCTACGATGAATTCGTGAGAGGTCTAATGTGTTATCTCCTAGTCAACTATGGTTGCGGAGGATCATTATCGTCATATGATATAATTATTTAGCTATTTTTGCATAGAACATCTATTATATAATAAAGATGCGACATTGTTTTCTATAACATGAGTCATCATATGTGTGAGACTTGATCCTAGCACACATTTAATTCGTGTCCGGGTTTGCCTTTAAATACGGGTGTGGCACTTATGCTATAGAAAAGCAAGTAGAAGAGTGTACTATAAGTTGTAACGTAGAAAAGTAGTATGCAAAACTATAGAATTAATTTTCATCTATCACCCCATGAATTTAATATATGCTTGTATATAAACTTTAGAAAGTTGTGGAATATCACATTCTAAAAAATAGTCTAGTTCATTAGTTAGATTCTGTCGGTACCCCGAATTAGGGTTACCCCTTACTACAGTATGAAGACGCGGTGCCCACGCGACTATATCTAGTCACGTGGTGAACAACACCCGACTCCACCACGCGGATGGCTCCAGGGTCGCCATGTGGCCAGAGAAAACGATACACTCCAAGATGCCAGTAATTGGTCCGGACCCCATGCGAAAGTGTCGGACCCTGTACATGTAGACCGGACCTCTAGAGCAAGGTCCGGGACCCCCGCGAGCGCAACCCGGACCTCCGGGTCGGGTCCCAGACCCCTCCGCGTGGGGTCCGGACTACCCACAGCTGGGTCCCGGGACTCTGGGGCAGAGAATACCCACGCCTTGCTCAAGCAGGGGTCCGGTGACGACATGTGTCCAGACCCAGCCTTGTGCGGACCTGTCCGCATAACGCTACTGCTCCCTGCCCAGGCGGAGACCCGATGCTGCCACGTGACCTACCGCGCGTGACGTAAGCCAGCGGGCGGAGCCTGACGTAAGGCCTCTAGGCCGCGCTGTCTCTGCATTTATTGCGGAGAAGACGCGTCGCCTGACTATCCCGCTGATAGGCGATGTGCCCCTTCAACATTTAATGTGTCCTGTCTACTCAGCTGGCAGGCGGCGTCCAGGCCATCCTGCAGGCGGCGTGCCTGTCCATTCCATTGCCAAACAATACGCCCGTGGTGCGAAGTGCACTGTGCCCATCCATCACCACTCGTACGTTGCCAGGGAAGCTTCCCCTGCACGCCAATACTACGCAGATCGCAGATATCAGGGCGCAAGGAGATTGCTCCAACGATGAACTTTAGTTGCTCCAAGAATTACATCTGTTATGTTCCTGGGCCCACATGTCGGGGCTCAGCACCCTTGTATGTGCCCCCCTTGAGCTATAAAAGGGGAGGCATGAAACGACACATGAGAGAGATCGAGACACACTTAGACCCAGCTCAGGCTCACAAGTTCATATGAGCTCTCAAGCTCAATACATCACACAATGGAGTAGGGTATTACGCTCCGGCGGCCCGAACCACTCTAAATCCTTGTGTGTTCTTGTGCTCGTTCATCGTTTAGCAGACAGGCAAAACGCTTAGGCCCCTCATTATCTTAGGACTTAGGGCGGGTGCATTCCGCCACCCGGCTAGAGATTTCCCCTCCGACATTTGGCGCGCCAGGTAGAGGGTCTAGGCTTTAGGTTTTTGCTTGTTTTCCTGCTTGACACCATGGTCCACATCATCGAGCACCAAGATTTCGTGCCCGAGGACTACATGCTGGAGGAGGAGGCTGCCTCTTCCACTCCACGGGCCACCAACCTCCCTGCGCCTGGTGCAGCGGCTGCTGTGCACTCTGCACGGCAGCACACTCCCGCGCAAACATCCAGGGCATCTAGGGCTGCGTCTGGGGCGCTATTAGCAACCAGGGAATTGCTGCGCCACCCTCCTAGCTCCACGGCCTCTCCAGGAGCCATGAAGCAGTGACAGGACGACGTCGACCGTCTACTCGGCATGGCGCACTCTGGCTCAACCAGACCTAGGCCTTGGTCATCTCGGCGTCAACATGAGGCGTCGGTATCTGTGCGCTCACCCTCGGTGAGGGCAGCGCCGACTGAGGACCTATGGGCGGAGCTCAACCGCCGGCGCACGACAGAGGACGCTCCAGTCTCTCTGGAGAGGTCTAATGACCTACGGGCAGAACTCAACTGCAGGCGTGCGGGCGAGGATGCCTGCGTCTCTCTGGAGAGGGCGCGGGAGCACCGACAGAACGTCGAGGGTCGCAACCTCGACTACAACTTCGCTGCGGTCGCACCGCAAACTCTAATGGGCACCCGGATCTAGGCGGGTGTCCCATTGGCCGGCGTGGGCTGTGCCACACTCGCGGACCACCTCCGTGCGGCGACCTGGCCATCCAAGTTCCGGCCACACCTGCCAGAGAAGTACGACGGTACGTCCAACTCGTTGGAATTCTTGCAGGTTTACGTCACCACCATCACGGCGATAGGTGGAGACACCACCATGATGGCAACATACTTCCATGTTGCCTTGTCTGGACCGGCCCGAACTTGGCTCATGAACCTTGCCCCAGGATCGATCTACTCCTGGGAAGGGCTCTGCGCGCGGCTCACAGCGAACTTCGCCAGCACTTACCAACAGCATGGCGTGGAGGCCCACCTCCACACAGTGAGGCAGGAGCCCAGGGAAACTCTTCGGACATTCATCTCCCACTTCACCAAGGTACGAGGCACCATACCTCATATTTCAGATGCTTCTATCATCACTGCTTTCCGCCAGGGAGTACGTGATAAAAAGATGTTGGAGAAGTTAGCCACGTACGATGTGGAAACTGTCTTCACTCTGGCCGACAAGTGCGCCAGAGCCGCCGAGGGCCGTGTATGGCACTCGGCGCCACAGACCGGAGTCGCCTAGACAGGGGCTTCGATGCCGTTACCCAAGACGGCAAAAAGAAGAAGAAGAAAAATCGCGGCGGCGAGAAGCCGCATTCTGCCGCACTGGTCATTGCAGCTGCGACTGGGGGCCGGAACAAGCGCAACAAGCGCCCACGACCATAGAGGGGTAACAACGGCTCATGCCCTGTACACCCCAACAGTCGCCACAGCGCCGCGGAATGTCGCGAGATCATCGAGCTCACGAAGCGCGTTAGCGAGCGGCGCGAGCAGTCTTCCAGGGATGGCTCCCCACCTCGTCGCTGACCTGGCAAGGAAAGGGTTGACGACGGCGAGGTGGCCGCAGCTGAACGAGACCTTGGGTATCAGTCACCCGAGGGGGACCTGAAGGATGTTTTCGCTGGAGGCTCTGACTCCGGTGACGACAGCTAGACGGACCACCAGGGGGATCCCATACTCCCTGGTCTATGGGGCCGAAGCTTGCCTTCCCTCGAAAACCCTTCTGGACTCCCCACGAGTCCAGTCTTTTGATGGGTCTATGCAGGAGCGGCTACAGCGCAAGGACATGGACTCCATCGATGAACTTAGATGTCAAGCGGCGACCCGAAATGCACGTTGCAACCAGGCGCCCAGTCGCTACTAACAGTTCGTGCATAGTAGGGAACCCAGGGTCGGGACCTAGCCCTAAGGCAAGTACTAAACCAAGAAGGGTTCCGCAAACTCTCCCCCAGCTGGGAAGGACCCTTCAAGGTGATGGAAATGTGTCGACCCGGGGGTAACCGCCTTGCTACAACTGAAGTACCTCTTCCCAACCCTTGGAGCATGGAGCACCTCCGTAAGTTCTACCCATAGGAGCAATTCTGAGGGGTTGAGTTTTTCTCCCTTTTGTAACTAGGTAATGCATATGTATACGCCAGCCCGACGAGGCCCGCCCTCATAAGCCCGGCCTGTTGGTCTGCACCCATGCATGACAAGTTATAAAGAGAAGATCTACCCCCTCAAACGAGCTTCTATGATAATTTTTATCCTCCTGCTCCATGGTCTTACCCTGCAGATTCCAGATATTATTTTTTATCTAACCCGCCCATACAGTTCCCATCCCATCTGACATGATGACATCCGAATTGAATAGCCAGACTTGCAGTTTAGGACCCCTCTGCAAAAGCAGGAGGGCCCGACAGCCTGGGGGTCGGTTCTGAAGAACGGGAGCCCGTTCCATGGGGTGTTCCGGAGCTGTGTGGCCGCTTAGCCTAGTTCCGTACCCAAAGCACGCACACTCCACCACTCTGTGACGGGTACCCTAGTATTTGGGGCTATAGTCCTGTGGGTCCAACAACCTAGGGTCCGGTTCTAGAGAATGGACACTTGTCTCCTGGGGTGGTCCAGAGCCGTGTAGCCGCTTAGCCTGATCCCGTACCGTAAGCCTGCACGCTCCACCACTATGCGACTGGTGTCCTAGTATTTGGCACCGTGGTCCAGGAGGTCCGGACACACAACTTGGCTTCCCAGACTAAATCCTGCAAGTCCCGTGCATGTATCAAAGGATGACAAATGTCAGACAATGGGACCTTGAGAGCACCTTGAGGGGGGGGGGGTGAATAGGTGATCCTATGAAACTTGAAAACTTAAGCCACAAAACTTGGTTAATCGTTAGCACAATAATTGCCAAGTGGCTAGAGAGGAATCCTCAACAAAACACAATAACCAACAAGGATCAATCACAGAGATGGCACGGTGGTTATCCCGTGGTTCGGCTAAGACCAACGCTTGCCTACTCCACGTTGTGGCGTCCCAACGGACGAGGGTTGCAATCAACCCCTCTCAAGCGGTCCAAAGACCCACTTGAATACCACGGTGTTTTGCTTGCTTTTTCTCAATCCCATTTGCGAGGAATCTCCACAACTTGGAGCCTCTCGCCCTTACACTTGAAATTCACAAAGAACACGGAGCAAGGGAGGGATTAGCAACGCACACAAGACACAAGAATCAGAGTGTCAACACGCACACAAGTCGCAACAAGAGCTCGCAACACAACTCAATGAGTTCACAACTCCACTAGAGCTCTATATGCTATCACAATGAAAAGAATGCGCGAAATCGATGTCTTGGTGCTTAGGAATGTTGTAGGAATGCTTGGTATACTCCTCCATGCGCCTAGGGGTCCCTTTTATAGCCCCAAGGCAGCTAGGAGCCGTTGAGAGCAATCTAGGAAGGCTGATCTTGCCTTCTGTCGACTGGCGCACCGGACAGTCCGGTGCACACCGGACACTGTCCGGTGCCCGATTTCCTTCCATAAACGGCGCAGTCGACCGTTGGCAGCCAGAGAGCCGTTGGTGCACCGGACATGTTCGGTGCACACCGGACAGACCGGTGCCCCCTTCTAGCCGTTGGCTCGGCCACGTGTCCCGCGCAGATCGCGCGGCCGACCGTTGGCTCACCGGACAGTCCGGTGCACACCGGACAGTCCGGTGAATTTTAGCTGTACGTCGCCGATGAATTCCCGAGAGCGACAAGTTCGCCTGTGAACGGCCCACCGGACAGTCCGGTGAATTATAGCCGTACACCGCCGTCGAAGTCCCGAGAGCAGCCACTTTGCTCGAGCCAGCCTGGCGCATCGGACACTGTCCGGTGCACCACCGGACAGTCCGGTGCTCCAGACTGAGCAGACTCTTGGCTGCTCGAGCCAAGGTATTTCCAATTGGATTTTTCCTGTTTCCAGCACTTAGACACAATACATTAGTCCATAAAACAATGTACTAAGTCTGAGAAACATACCTTTATCCTTGATTTGTACTTTGTCCACCATTTTACACTTAGGCATATGTGTTGGACACTAAACCACCAAAATACTTAGAAATGGCCCAAGGGCACATTTCCCTTTCAATCTCCCCCTTTTTGGTGATTTATGCCAACACAACATAAAGCTAGTAGAACAAGTACAAAATCAATTCAAATAAGAACTCAAATTGTTTTGATTCAAATTTGACATATATGGATCACTCTTTGCCACCACTTGGTTTGTTTTTGCAAATCAAATTCAAATTTCTATCTCTAAGTCAAACACACATGTTAAGACATAAAGAGAGTCATTCCAAGAGAAATTGATTCAAGATTTCAAAAACTCCCCTTTTTCCCATAATCAATACTTCTCCCCATAAGAAGCCAACTTTTGTCAAGAGAGACAATAAAAGAGTTTTGACACACCACAAGCTCTAATCTACTATTTTCAAAATTTCTCAAAAGTGGTAGCTGATCCATCTATTGCTTTGGCCTTTATTTTCTCCCCCTTTGGCATCAAGCACCAAAACGGGATCAATCTTGGCCCTTTAAACCCCATTGCCTCACCAAAATCTTCAAATAAGAGCAAATGGGCAATAAGAGTATAAAGATGATCTTGGAAAAGTTACTCTTTTCATCGGAGTGCAGTGGAAGTCTTGCATGGTCCAAGTCCACCTTTTCCCTTTCAATCCTCCTTGAAGACTAAAACAACCAAACTCAAGTACATGGTTAGTCTCAAAGGGTCAAGTTGTAGCACAGCTCCCCCTAAATATGTGCATCACTTGCAAAAAGGACTTGTGAGGTCCAGGGAGTGTTTGTACAACTTGAGCACCACAATAAGCAACAAAATGCAGAATGAACATGATCAAAGGCATAAACACATGTATGCTACAATTCAATCCAAGTTCCACGAATCTAAGATATTGAGCTCACTACGCAGCCTGCAGAAGGTCTTCTCATCTAGAGGCTTGGTAAAGATATCGGCTAGCTGGTTCTCGGTGCTAACATGAAACACTTCGATATCCCCCTTTTGCTGGTGGTCTCTCAAAAAGTGATGCCGGATGTCAATGTGCTTTGTGCGGCTGTTCTCAACAGGATTTTCCGCTATTCGGATAGCACTCTCATTGTCACATAGGAGTGGGACTTCGCTCAGGTTGTAGCCAAAGTCCCTGAGGGTTTGCCTCATCCAAAGTAGTTGCGCGCAACACTGTCCTGCGGCAACATACTCGGCCTCAGCGGTGGATAGGGCAACGGAAGTTTGTTTCTTAGAATTCCATGACACCAAGGACCTTCCTAAGAATTGGCACGTCCCCGATGTACTCTTCCTATCGACCTTACATCCAGCATAGTCGGAATCTGAGTACCCAATCAAGTCAAAGTTAGACCCCTTTGGATACCAGATCCCGAAGCAAGGCATAGCGACTAAATTTTGAAGAATTCGCTTCACAGCCACTAAGTGACACTCCTTAGGATCAGATTGAAATCTAGCACACATGCATACGCTAAGCATAATATCCGGTCTACTAGCACATAAATAAAGCAGAGAACCTATCATGGACCGGTATGCTTTTTGATCAACGGACTTACCTCCTTTGTTGAGGTTGGTGTGTCCGTCAGTTCCCATCGGCGTCTTTGCGGGCTTGGCATCCTTCATCCCAAACCGCTTTAGCAAGTCTTGCGTGTACTTCGTTTGGGAGATGAAAGTGCCGTCCTTGAGTTGCTTCACTTGGAACCCAAGGAAGTAGTTCAACTCGCCCATCATCGACATCTCGAATTTCTGCGTCATCACCCTGCTAAACTCTTCACAAGACTTTTGATTAGTAGAACCAAATATTATGTCATCGACATAAATTTGGCACACAAAAAGATCACCATCGCAAGTCTTAGTAAAAAGAGTTGGATCGGCTTTCCCAACCTTGAAAGCATTAGCAATTAAAAAGTCTCTAAGGCATTCATACCATGCTCTTGGGGCTTGCTTAAGTCCATAGAGCGCCTTAGAGAGCTTACACACGTGGTCGTGGTACCGTTCATCCTCGAAGCCAGGGGGTTGCTCCACGTACACCTCCTCTTTGATCGGCCCGTTGAGGAAAGCGCTCTTCACATCCATTTGGTACAACCTGAAAGAATGGTGAGCGGCATATGCTAGCAAGATACGAATTGATTCTAGCCTAGCCACAGGAGTGAATGTCTCCTCAAAGTCCAAACCTGCGACTTGGGCATAACCTTTTGCCACAAGCCGAGCCTTGTTCCTTGTCACTACTCCGTGCTCGTCCTGTTTGTTGCGGAACACCCACTTGGTTCCCACAACATTTTGCTTGGGGCGAGGCACCAGTGTCCAAACTTCATTGCGCTTGAAATTGTTGAGTTCCTCTTGCATGGCCAACACCCAGTCCGGATCTAGCAAGGCCTCTTCTACCCTGAAAGGCTCAATCGAAGAGACAAAAGAGTAATGCTCACAAAAATAACTAATCTTGAATGAGTAGTTACTCCCTTGCTAATATCACCCAATATCTGGTCGACGGGATGATCCCTTTGAATCGTCACTCGAACTTGGGTTGGAGGTGCCTGAGGTGCTTCTTCCTCTTCAACTTGAACATCCTGTGCTCCCCCTTGATCATGCGCCTCCACTTGAGGTACCTGTTCATCATCTTGGGTTGGGGGATGCACCATAGTTGAGGAAGACGGTTGATCTTGCTCCAAATGTTCCTGAGGCCGTACATCTCCAATCGCCATGGTGCGTATTGCGGTCGTTGGAACGTCTTCTTCATCTACATCATCAAGATCAACAACTTGCTCTCTTGGAGAGCCATTAGTCTCATCAAATACAACGTCGCTAGAGACTTCAACCAAACCCGATGATTTGTTGAAGACCCTATACGCCTTTGTATTTGAATCATAACCTAATAGAAACCCTTCTACAGCTTTGGGAGCAAATTTGGAATTCCTACCCTTCTTCACTAGAATGTAGCATTTACTCCCAAATACACGAAAGTACGATACATTGAGTTTGTTACCGATTAGCAGCTCATATGAAGTCTTCTTGAGGAGGCGTTGAAGGTAGACCCTGTTGATGGCGTGGCAAGCCGTGTTCACGGCTTCCGACCAAAAGCACTCGGGGGTCTTGAACTCTCCAAGCATAGTCCTCGTCATATCTATGAGTGTCCTATTCTTCCTCTCTACCACACCATTTTGCTGAGGTGTGTAGGGAGCGGAGAACTCATGCTTGATCCCCTCCTCCTCAAGGAACTCCTCCACTTGAAGATTCTTGAATTCGGACCCGTTGTCGCTCCTTATCTTCTTCACTTTGAGCTCAAACTCATTTTGAGCTCTCCTGAGGAAGCGCTTGAGGGTCCCTTGGGTTTCAGACTTATCCTGCGAAAAGAACACCCAAGTGAAGCGGGAAAAGTCATCAACAATAACTAGACCATACTTACTTCCTCCTATGCTCAGATAGGCGACGGGTCCGAAGAGGTCCATATGCAACAACTCCAGAGGTCTTGACGTGGTCATCACATTCTTGCTGTGATGTGCTCCTCCCACTTGTTTACCTGCTTGACAAGCTGCACAAGGTCTATCTTTTTCGAAATGAACATTGGTTAGACCTATCACGTGTTCTCCCTTTAGAAGCTTGTGGAGGTTCTTCATCCCCACATGTGCTAAGCGGCGATGCCACAACCAGCCCATGCAAGTCTTAGCCATTAAGCATGCATCTAGACCGGCCTCTTCTTTTGCAAAATCAACTAAGTAAAGTTTGCCGTCTAGTACACCCTTAAAAGCTAGTGAATCATCACATCTTCTAAATACAGACACATCTACATTTGTAAATAAACAATTATATCCCATATTACATAATTGACTAACAGATAGTAAATTATATCCAAGACTCTCCACTAAAAACACATTAGAGATAGAATGCTCATTTGATATTGCAATCTTGCCTAAACCTTTCACCTTGCCTTGGTTCCCATCACCGAATATGATTGAATCTTGGGAATCCTTATTCTTGATGTAGGAGGTGAACATCTTCTTCTCCCCCGTCATATGGTTTGTGCATCCGCTGTCGATAATCCAGCTTGAACCCCTGGATGCATAAACCTGCAAGGCAAATTTAGGCTTGGGTCTTAGGTACCCAACTCTTGTTGGGTCCTACAAGGTTAGTCACAATTTCCTTAGGGACCCAAATGCAAGTTTTATCACCCTTGCATTTTGCCCCTAACTTCCTAGCAACTATCTTCCTATCCTTTCTACAAATAGCAAAGGAAGCATTCAAAGCATGATAAATTGTAGAGGGACCATTCATAACTTTCCTAGAAGCATGAACAAAATTTTTCCTAGGCACATGATGAACATTTTTCCTAGGCATATGTGGCGGAACTGCCCGAATTATTCCAACTTAAGTGCCTAAGCCCTGCCTTAGAGGCTAGACCACACTTAAATGGGAATAACCCGTCAATCCCTCGGATCTAGTCCGACACGGCCACTGACAGGATCAAGTACCACAGTCTCACTCGATGGTGAGTCACAGAGCAAATGCAATAAAACATAAAACCATGCATGTGAGAGTATTAAATTATTACATCATCATCATCATCGGAGTTTTTGCAAAAGCAACCATCATTGTTCGAAGTGCAGCGGAATAAAACTAACGGCAAATAAACGGAGAGATGGGGAAGCCTGTCCCATCACTCCTCGTGCTCCTCCTCAGCCGAGGCAGGGTCCCACTCGACAGTCCAACCCGGTGGTAAGGTGGACGGCCAAGTCACTCCAGCAACCATGTCCTCCAGAGAACCTGTAAAATTATGCCACAAGCAAGGCTGAGTATACTAATACTCAGCTAGACTTACCCGGTGTGAGGAGTCTACTCCTCTACCTCTAGACATGCAGCTGTTTGGCTGTGGGGTTTGGTTGCCAAAAGCACTAGCTGAGTTTCTAAATCAAGTTTTTAACTTTGTCAAAATTAAGTGTGACTCTCTTAAGGCTAAAAGTGTACTATCTACTCATACATAGTAGCAAGCATTATTAGCAATCAACATCTTATCAACTCATCATATTTCCACTTGTTACTCAATGTAGTACAATGGATCAAGCAGTCTCATTAGCTGCGAGAAGCAGACGATTCGAATCGAGTTTTTTTTTAAACCTTGCAAGGTAAACCTAAACACACGACGTGGCGAGGCACTCCGTCCCCACACACATCAACCGTCCCCATCGATTCCCTGGCAGCAGATCAGGGCTCACCGCCTTGGCGTACAATGCCTCACTGACCCCGACTGGCCGTCGTGCAGTGACCGCACTTGTACCCACCATAACCGGAATGGGAGACCACGTCTCAGGTCGCGTGAGGGGATATGTCCGCTGGCAGGTTCAATCAGGTACTAGGCTTACCGATTTACCATATTTCTCGACATATGTTTAGTACGTTCAAACGCTTGACACAGGTATCCGCACGTTAATCCTTATTCCCATTTTACCTCATAGACCACATATCCCCATGGATCCGTGTCCACCAACCAACTATCAATGTGATAAGAAAAGTGGGTACAACCAATTCCTGACCTCGCGCGAGTGCTAGAAAAATCACTCGACTTCTACCGAGATCCCTAATTAGTAAGGCAGCTACTCGACCTAGCATACTAGTATCCATCTCAAAAAGGAATCCTGAGTTTATGCAACTAGGGTTTCAATCAACTCCTACACCTAAGTGCACAGTCAATCCTACAATCATTAAGTGAAGTAAAATAGCATAAATAACAGGTTATGCATAAACCGGGGCTTGCCTTCCAAAGCTGTGGCAGGCAGATCCTCTGGTGCAGACTCGGGTGCTGGATCTGGGGCTACCTCCTGAGCAGCTCCTTGCTCCGGCACGAGGATGTACTCTCCGTCAGCAAGGTTACAGTCTATCGAAATGCAATGAACATGTATGTCATGATTATGCAGGATTTAATAATATTATGCTAAAGAGAACTGAGTTAAGAAGTAACTTAGGGTTTCTTAGTCTTGCGGGGCTTCCAGTGGGTTAGGCTTATTACTTTTTAGGCTTGGGTTTTTAGTGAAGATAACATAGTGAATTGGTATTGTCTTGATACATTTTAGTGGACAGATTACAAAGGTTTTAGGATGACATTAATTTACATTATTCATTTTCCTTACTTTAACTCCCATTTAGGGTTTCTAGTGTAGGTTTGAACTACGACAGTGTTTTAATAATTTCCAAAAATTCTGTAAAAATTACAGTGGGTTGTCCTTTGCTATTCTAGCTTGTTTTAAGAATTTGAGGCTTAAAGTACAAGGCTAGGCTTTAAACAAAAATAACAAGAGTTATGCAAAAGGGGGCCACTTTACACTACATCTGTCACACCCGGATTTTAGGGGTCCAAAACCCGGGCGCGAACATAATCACCAGGTGTGCTGGGACCAAGTCTCACACATATGATGAATCATGGCACAGGATCGAATGTCACATCTTTACTATATAATAAGGGTTCTATACAAATAAATAAATAGATAATTACATCAAAAGGAGACAACGGTCCAACAACCCAAAGTTGACTGGGAGACGACGACCTAGACCTCTCACGAACACATCGCAGCATCCTCCATGCGCTTCATCCTGCGGTACCTGTTCTTGACCTGTGGGGTGGTGTGAGACAGCAAGAGTGAGCTCACATACGTTCATCGCTCAACAAGTTGTGGGGAATAATGTGCATGAACTCGCCAAAGGTGGGAGGTCACGTGAAGTGTAAGGCTTACCAAAGAGGATGGTTGAAGCTGAGCATTGCTTTTAAAGTTGGTCAAAATTTTATTAGCAGTTACTAAGTATAAGTAAATACCAACCCAATTAAATAGTAGAACAAAAGTAACAACCTCACCTGCGATGCAATGCATATGACAAATTGAATTTAGTTCCATAAATTAATCATGTGAGGGTCCGAGCTGCTCATGACCGTGAGCACGGCTAGTATACCAGTTTTACACTCTGCAGAGGTTGCGCATCTTTACCCACAAGTCATGTTACCCATCTGCCAAGGGATCGCGACTTCCCATACACCTCTACCGAGGAGGCGAGGCAGGGTAACACTACGAGGCCTTTACAAAGTTCCACTAGCTTCAGAAAACCCGCTACAGTTTATAGGAAGCTCCAATGCAGGAATCCCTTGCAGGACCGCCATCGCAGCAAAATCCTCCCGAGGGCCTCCCTACACTGACCACTCCCCTACTGCCCTTGCCCCTTTCGGGTAAGGTAGTCTTCCACTAGCTTTCCTAATTAATCAGCCAAGGGGTCCCATTCCTCCCTTGTGGTAGCACTGTTTTCGCGGGTGGTCGCTCCATGTTCCAATTAACATAATGATCTTATCATGAACAGTAATAATGAACATATAATAAAAGTGTGATCATGAATAATGTACCTTCATACCCAAAACCACATAAAGCACTAGCAAGTACTACCCAAAAAGTTCAGTGGTAAACAAGGTATAAAGATAGACAAACTAGGGTAACCTATTGGGTCCCATCAAAATTAACCTATGCAGATCATTATGATTAATCAGAACATGGCTGGGTAAAAAGAAGTGATCAAGGGCACAACTTGCCTGGCACTTGAGATTCCAGGTACCAGGATGATCTTCAGAGGACTCGTAACCTTGCGCTAGTCGTAGCAATACAAACAAACATGGTATAGGCAAAATTAACATTACACCAAACATAAGAATAAATCGAATAATAATAATCTACACGTTGTTACGGGACTAACGCAACTTGAACGGATCAAATCGGAGTTAAAACGGAGGAGTTATGATTTTCTGAATATTCTATGTGTTTTGTACAAGATTAAATAGGATATAAATTTTAATATGACTTTCATGTCAAAACAGTGGTACTAGGTGATAGACAATAATATTACAAAATTATAGGAATTGGAACGGATTAATTTGGGCTTAATATGAATTTTCTATGAATTACCCAAGTTTTACAATTATTTTTATACTCAAAATCAATTTCTAAATCTATTTTTTTCGGTTTTATTTAATTCCTGGACTGGGCGCACTATTATTAGAAACTGCAGGGGCTAACTCGCAAATCTCCCCAAGACTCAGGATTCCCCAAAGAGGACGGCGGGTTAATTACGAAAAAGAGCAAGGGCTCTTTAGCAAAAAGGTTGGGCCGAAGGGGTACGCAGAACTCCTGGCCGTTGGATCAAAAAAACAATGCTCCAGATTAGATCTGTTATTGATTTCAATCGGTATGCTACCAGAGCCGATAGATCCGCAATCAACGGCCCAAATCTGCACGCGCGAAGGTACACGCCAGATC
The DNA here is from genome assembly GCA_029449295.1 of Zea luxurians. Lineage (NCBI taxonomy): Eukaryota > Viridiplantae > Streptophyta > Magnoliopsida > Poales > Poaceae > Zea > Zea luxurians. The sequence continues at coordinate 213,596 of JAOPSE010000924.1, forward strand.
GAATCTCCACCACACATCTCTAGATCAACGGTCCGTCCAATATCTAATCCTAGTTCTAATCTCCTCCGCCCATATCAGATCGGACGGTCGTCGTTCGTCTTCCCCAGTCGAACGCCCAGCCGCGGCAGCTAGCAGGGCGCACGGTGGCGCCACGCCAGAGGAGCAACCCCAACACTCGGCCCGAGGCCGACTCGGCACACAAACCCCCCTACCGTCGATCACAGCAACGCGACGCAGAGAATTAACTCGAGCTAATTTTGAGGTCTTACCCAGGAATAATGGCACGGAATACTTTGGCCACAGCATGAGGTGGATTACGACGATGCCGAGCAGGAGCTCCACTCGCGCACTTCGACGTCGACCTGCCCTGCGGTCCGCTGATTTTCCCGATGAAAGGGAATTAGGCTTACACCTAATCCCTAATTAATTTTGGTGGTTGAATTGCCCAACACAAATAATTGGACTAACTAGTTTGCTCTAGTGTATGAGTTATACAGGTGCCAAAGGTTCACACTTAGCCAATAAAAAGACCAAATATTGGGTTCGACAGAAGGGCACAGGGCCAACCGAAGCCACCTCTGGTCTGGCGCACCGGACTGTCCGGTGCACCAGAGGACTCCAACTCAAACTCGCTACCTTCGGGAATTTCCAGAGGCAACTCCGCTATAATTCACCGGACTGTCCGGTGTACACCGGACAGTGTCCGGTGCTCCAAGGAAGAGCGGCCTCCGGAACTCGCCAGCGTCGGGAAACAGCAACGGCTGCTCCGCTATAATTCACCGGACATGTCCGGTGTGCACCGGACTGTCCGGTGCAACCTCGGGGCAACGGCTACTTCGCGCCAACGGTCACCTGCAGGCGCATTTAATGCGCGCCTGTCGCGCGCAGTCGTCAGGCACGCGGAAGCAGGTGCACCGGACATCGAACAGTACATGTCCGGTGTGCACCGGACATCCAGGCGGGCCCAGGTGTCAGAACTCCAACGGTCAGATTGGAACGGCCGGGTGACGTGGCTGTCGCACCGGACATGTCCGGTGTGCACCGGACTGTCCGGTGCACCATCGAACAGACAGCCCTCACCAACGGCTAGATTTTGGTTGGTGGCTATAAATACCAACCCAACCGGCCACTTCAAGGTGAGGGAGCCCAAGCAACATTCCAAGTCATATAATTGACATACTCAAGCCCTCCCAACCACATATATTCATTGATCCATCCTATACACAAGATTTAGACCACTACAACCAACACAAGTGCCACAAAAGAAAGAGCAAGCAAAAGAGAGCTACTCCTTTGAGTTTAGCACTAGTGCCTTGTGAGATTCATCGAGAGATAGTGTGTGCTTCATCTTTGTGTTCATTTGCGCGTGGAGTTTTGACTCCCATTGAACTTCCTCCAAAGATTTGGAGGCTTGTAAAAGCTAGCAAGAGACACCAAAGATTGTGGTGGTCCTTGTGGGATCGAGAGTGATCCTTGAGAAGAAGAAGAGCTCACCGATCCTTGTGTGATCGGGGGAGAGAGGGAAAGGGTTGAAAAAGACCCGTCCTTAAGTGGACTCCTCAACGGGGACTAGGCCTTCGAGGGCCGAACCTCGGTAAAACAAATCACCCGTGTCCATTGTGTTTATTGCTTGTGATTTGTTTGTTTTCCTTTGCTCTAAGTTTTCTTGCACCATTATTTGCTAATATCATTTGGTGTTGCTTCAAGTTAAATTCCCATTTAGTGAAAGCAACACGTTGCAAGAAAGAACTTGTCCTAGTGCTCTTCTCATCTAAAGGGTTCTTGCTTTGTTATTCTATAACTTATTAGTTGTATTGATTTATCTCTCCCGCATCATTTAGCAATACTCTTTTCAAGCAAGAACTCGGTTTCTATTCTCCGATATTTGTATATCTTGTTCTAACCACTAATCAAGGGATCTAGTTGGGGGATAAAGTTTTAATTTTCAGGTTTCGCCTATTCACCCCCCCTCTAGGCGACTTTCAATTGGTATCAGAAACTAGGCACTTCATCTTGAGTTTAACAACTCGAAGTGATGGCTCGTAGAAGATCCCAAAAGAACAAGAAGACCCAGGAGAACAAGGAGGTAACTCTTGAGATATTACTTTCCGATTGTTCTAATTATGATTCATGGTCTACTAGAGTGATAAATGCCTTTAGAGCGGTAGACCCACAATTAGAACAAATTTTAGACAAGAGTATTATTCCTCCTAACTATGCTAGGGAAAATGCCTCCGAAGAAGATTTAAGATGTATACGCTTAAACTATCTAGCTTATGACATCTTAAGTAAATCCCTTAGCAAAGAAGATTATCATGCCTTCATAATAAAATATGACAAACCCATTTGTGATATGCATGATATTTGGACTAGAATTAAAGCAAATTTAATAAGTCCAAACATGATAGTTCATTTTGTGCTTCTACTTCCTTTGGTATTTGTGATGCTAACCCTTGCAAGGAAGAAGAAGAAAATGAACGGTGGAGACCAAACGATGAATCCACCTCTCCAAAAGGTTTGTCTTCCCATTTTGATTCCCACATGTGTTGTGTGGCTAATGCAAATGATAGCGGAAGCACAAATGAGGATGAGGAGGAAGAAAGAAGCTTTGTGCAACTCTACGCTCGCCTAAGCCTAGAAGATAAGGCAGTCATGCTCAAGCTTCTAGAAAGAGCGAGGGAGCAAGGCGAAGCTCGTCAAAGGCTAGAAAGTATTCTCTCAATGAAGATGCAATGCTTTGACGAGTTGACTAAAGAACATGAGGAGCTAAAATGCTCTCATGTTGATTTGGTCCAAAGGTATGAAACTATTTCAATTGAGCATGATAACGCTTTACATTGTATTGCTCAATTAGTAAATAGGAATACCTTGCTTAAGGACCAAGTAGAAAAGCTAAAAGTTGAAAATCTAGCTTTTCAAGAAAATATGATATGCTTCTATGTTCTCATGAAAATCTTATAGATGATCATATCATATTGAATTTGACTCATGAGGTTGTGATAGAAAACTTAAAATTCCAACAACCTCACTCGTGCACATGTAATTCAAATTGATACTATATTACCATGTGCTAATGCTTGTTGTCCGTCGACAAGCAAATCTTCCTTTGAGCTAGAATTTGCAGGAACAAACGATGATTCATATCAAAAGCTCAAGGAAGAAAATGAGAGGCTAAAGATGAGCTTGACACAACTAAAAGGGAAATGCATTGCCCAACCTTCTCAAGATAACCGTGATCACATGGTGAAGAAGCTTGAGACGGGAACAACCGTGGCATGCACTACATCCCTTAAAGAAAATGTCAAGGATTTGAGGATTACCAAGAGGAAGAAACAAAAGATGAAATTCAACACCTCCTCCAAAAGCCTCAACCACGCCTCCACAAAAGGTAACATCCAAGGTAATGATCAAGCCACACTTCACATTAAGAGATGTAGTGAATGCTTTGAAGAGGGGCACTTGATTAGGTCATGTCCCTACATTAAAAATGGCTTGATTATTAACAAGGATGATAGACTTTGTTTTAAATGCTCCAAGAAGGGACACTTGCTTAGATCTTGTCCCCATTTAAAACAAAAAAGGCATAGGGTTAGAAAGGAAAGTTTTTACTAACCATGTAGCAGGCAACAAACAAGGAAAGAAGAAACTTCAAAACTTGAAAAACGCCTATGCTACACATGCCGAAGAAAGGGACATCAATGCAAGGATTGTCCCATTGGTAACAATTCCACTCCTAGCTTGTCAATTAATTCTCATGTAACTAGGCAAACCCAAAATTGCAACTTGTGCTAGAAAGGTAATGAGTTTACCTAGTGCTAACACAAAGGACTTTTGGGTTCCTAGATCTTTGTTGACTAACCGTGATGGACCCATCAAGCGATGGGTACCAAAATATGCTTGACAAGCTTTGTAGGAGAAGGAGATGATATGAAGTCTTTGGGGTGCTTGAGAGAGTTCATTCAATTCTTATCAACTCAAGCTATCAATCTTCAATGATCTATATACATGATTGACCCAAGGTTATTTTTCAAATTGCTATGTCTTAAACTCATATCATCTCGAGGAAAATATTATATGTTGTAGGAAGTGAATAGACATCATGTGCGAAAAGTCAAGACCTACAACATAGAGGAAAGTCAAAGGATGGTAACTTCTATGCTTTTAAGTGCAAGTATTTTAAATCATTATATCTTATGTGTCTTGTGTAGTCACATAGAAATGTGTAGCACTTCAAATATCTTCAAATTTATATTACCATTCTTTGAAGAATTTCCTCTCATATGGTAGCTTGCACATTCATCATTTCCATACTATGGCAATCTACATGCTCTAATTTGTTGCAAGTATATCATGGCATGTTCTTCTCTTAATTATCTAATTATTGCCGTGATTCTAGATATAGAGGGATATTTCATGTTCTTAAAAGAATAAGGTGTCATGTAAGGATTTCAAATACTTAGGACACTTGTAAAAGGAAAACTCTCTCTATAAACTAGAATAGTGAGACTATTGATTTTATTTAAGTAACCCTAAGTAGTCTCACTTGTAGAGAATAAGTTTCTCTTTGGAAGCATGTAATCTAACATGAAAAGAAAAAAATCAATCCAAATGTTTTATGATGTATTTTTTACTTGCTCAAATTGGATATGATTCTTTCACATTTATCGCTTTCCAAATCATGAGTTAGATTTATTCCTATAATTTCAAAAGATTATTTATGCTTGTTTTATGAGTTAAAATTGAGCATAACATCATCTATGGATAATCTAGTTCATGCTATGAAGTTTCCATGTTTTTGTAATCTAGCTTTTTATTCCTTATCAAAATGGTTACAAAATGGAAACTAGTGCTTGTGTTACTACAAAGTATCTCTTGAGCCTACTTATGAATATCTACAAAAAGAAAGTGCACAAGCCTCATGGGTTGTTCTTCACCCAAAAGAAGAAAGGTAAAAGCAAAGGTATGGGAACTCATATTCTTAATCAAATTTAATTCCCATCTCCATGGATATTTAATCTAAATTATCATATTCTACCCTTGTGAGGAATAGATTCTTTATTGGACCGAAATTAACTAAGTATGCATTCAATATCTTTTTCATAAATACGCTTGTCCATTAGAATCTAATTCATGCCTTTGCTATATCCATTCTCATATTGATGCGCTTCTAAGTCATGATAATAAATTCAATATGAAAAAGTAAAATTCCTTTGATTAATCAAAAATGATTAAAAAGGTGCTCATTCCTCTTTTCTGTTAATGTGCACTAACGTTAAGGAATTTACTTCATGTCTGTGTGACTCATGGATGATGAATTATGCTTATTTCCTATCTAAAAGAAATCATCCATCACTATATACTCCCTTGTAATTACTAACATTCTTCTTGAGTATTTTCAATAAGTTTGAAAGGAAAAAGAAGCCACTGCAAAGGGAGGACTCTCAAATGAAAGAGGAGAACATCAAGAACAACACCACCTACTTCTACGAAACAATCAATGGTGTGGTTGTGAGTATTCTAAACCCTTTCATATTGAGAATACTAGGCTCAAGTTGTTTATTACAAATTTAATGAGCCTTTATCAAGATGTATAATGCTTCTCTCTATTTGTCTTTAAAGTAAATGCATCCATTCAATTCATTCAAATACTTGATGCATATCTTTAGGGGAGCCTTTTATCTTGATTATGTTGAGACTATTGCTTTATCTTAGTAATTTCATATAGTCTCTTGCATGAGAATAAGTTTCTCATGAAATATGCTACTACTTTAAATTCTTGTCTTTCACTCTAAAGTAGCATAATTGCTGGATTCTCCTTCTCTAAGCTTAATTGATAATCTAATGCGTATGTTGTTCTTTTGATCACATATGTTATTTGTTTGATCATAACTTGTACCTAAATCTTCCTTTTCTATACATTCTTTGCATATCTTGTATAAAAGGAAGAGAAAGCATGTCCATGTATTATCCCTGCTTCATACCTAGTTTAATTTCCCAAAATTCATTCCTGCTTTAGTGCATCTTTGGTAAAACTAGATGAAGTACTGTTATTGTCAAAGAGCTTAAAGCTTAACCTTGTAACGAGGATAAGCTGCCTTTGTTCCAAAGGTGGATGGTCCTTAAGCCTCTTTGAAATCCTTAGGGAAAACGCTTGAAATATTTACAACATGCTTTCATAAGTGCATAAACTATCATGAGCATCACACTTATACTATGACACAATGCACTTCACATTCTGTATGATATAGATATGTTCTCATTTACCTAATTATGTGCAATTGGCATTTAAGACCAAAATATGTGTTCCTCTCCATGCACATACTTAGGGGGAGCAATCTATGTTATATAGAACTATGATCATGCTTATTTTGATATATCCTCTTGATCATATCTCTTTTATATACTATGACTAATGTGTTTTCAAAGTGAATTTCAAACCAAGTCATAGGTACATTGAAAGGGAATTGGAGTCTTCGGCGAAGACAAAGCTTCCACTCTACTCTATCGATATTATCTACACTTCGCCATCACTCCACAATGCCTCTCCATCTTTGGTATAATCTTCACTCATATGTTTTCTTTGCCAAAGGGGAGAAAGTAGTTAGGAAAAGGGGCCTATATTCTTCTAAGTATCCGTTTTTGGCGATTCATGCCAAAGGGGGAGAAAGTATTGGCCCAAAGCAAAAGGACCGCACATGGCCCAAAGCAAAAGGACCGCACCACCACCCTAATTTTAACTTTGATGATTTTCCATTGGTAAATTTCAAAATTGGTATCTCTTTGTGTTCTAAAGGGGGAGCAAGTAGGATTTTTTAAAACTCGATATCTTAAAACCCTCTTGAACTCTAAGAGGAGACTTTAGTTGAGGGGGAGTTTTTGTTTAGTCAAAGGAAAAGCATTTGAAACAAGGGGAGAAAATTTTAAACTTGAAAATGCTTTGCAAAAAATCTTATTCATTTACCTTTGACTATCTTGCAAAAGGACTTGAAAAGAATTTACACAAGGATTTGCAAAAACAAAACATGTGGTGCAAATGTGGTCCAATATTGTTAAAAATAAAGAACAATCCATGCATATCTAGTAAGTATTTATATTGGCTCAATTCCAAGCAACCTTTGCACTTACATTATGCAAACTAGTTCAATTATGCACTCTTATATTGCTTTGGTTTGTGTTGGCATCAATCACCAAAAAGGGGGAGATTGAAAGGGAATTAGGCTTACACCTAATCCCTAATTAATTTTGGTGGTTGAATTGCCCAACACAAATAATTGGACTAACTAGTTTGCTCTAGTGTATGAGTTATACAGGTGCCAAAGGTTCACACTTAGCCAATAAAAAAGACCAAATATTGGGTTCGACAGAAGGGCACAGGGCCAACCGAAGGCACCTCTGGTCTGGCGCACCGACTGTCCGGTGTGCCACCGGACATGTCCGGTGCACCAGAGGACTCCAACTCAAACTCGCTACCTTCGGGAATTTCCAGAGGCAACTCCGCTATAATTCACGGACTGTCCGGTGTACACCGGACAGTGTCCGGTGCTCCAAGGAAGAGCGGCCCTCCGGAACTCGCCAGCGTCGGGAAAACAGCAACGGCTGCTCCGCTATAATTCACCGGACATGTCCGGTGTGCACCGGACTGTCCGGTGCAACCTCGGGGCAACGGCTACTTCGCGCCAACGGTCACCTGCAGGCGCATTTAATGCGCGCCTGTCGCGCGCAGTCGTCAGGCACGCGGAAGCAGGTGCACCGGACATCGAACAGTACATGTCCGGTGTGCACCGGACATCCAGGCGGGCCTAGGTGTCAGAACTCCAACGGTCAGATTGGAACGGCCGGGTGACGTGGCTGTCGCACCGGACATGTCCGGTGTGCACCGGACTGTCCGGTGCACCATCGAACAGACAGCCCTCACTAACGGCTAGATTTTGGTTGGTGGCTATAAATACCAACCCAACCGGCCACTTCAAGGTGAGGGAGCCCAAGCAACATTCCAAGTCATATAATTGACATACTCAAGCCCTCCCAACCACATATAGTCATTGATCCATCCTATACACAAGATTTAGACCACTACAACCAACACAAGTGCCACAAAAGAAAGAGCAAGCAAAAGAGAGCTACTCCTTTGAGTTTAGCACTAGTGCCTTGTGAGATTCATCGAGAGATAGTGTGTGCTTCATCTTTGTGTTCATTTGCGCGTGGAGTTTTGACTCCCATTGAACTTCCTCCAAAGATTTGGAGGCTTGTAAAAGCTAGCAAGAGACACCAAAGATTGTGGTGGTCCTTGTGGGATCGAGAGTGATCCTTGAGAAGAAGAAGAGCTCACCGATCCTTGTGTGATCGGGGGAGAGAGGGAAAGGGTTGAAAAAGACCCGTCCTTAGTGGACTCCTCAACGGGGACTAGGCCTTCGAGGGCCGAACCTCGGTAAAACAAATCACCCGTGTCCATTGTGTTTATTGCTTGTGATTTGTTTGTTTTCCTTTGCTCTAGTTTCTTGCACCATTATTTGCTAATATCATTTGGTGTTGCTTCAAGTTAAATTCCCATTTAGTGAAAGCAACACGTTGCAAGAAAGAACTTGTCCTAGTGCTCTTCTCATCTAAAGGGTTCTTGCTTTGTTATTCTATAACTTATTAGTTGTATTGATTTATCTCTCCCGCATCATTTAGCAATACTCTTTTCAAGCAAGAACTCGGTTTCTATTCTCCGATATTTGTATATCTTGTTCTAACCACTAATCAAGGGATCTAGTTGGGCGATAAAGTTTTAATTTTCAGGTTTCGCCTATTCACCCCCCCCTCTAAGCGACTTTCACCGAACTCCGACCGTCCGCACAAGCTCACAGTCCCCAAGCTACGGCGCGGCCGGGTTTTGCGTGGCTGAGCAGGGATTCCAGAGAACATGGATGGCACGAGCGAGGATGGGAAGAGAGGAGGTCGCGATATGTTTTTATATGCCAAGGAACGAAGCGAGGTGGTTCGGTTGGCGAGAATCTTGCGCGGAATTTGCTCCCTGATTTGTTGAGCCTTGCCAGCAACGAACGAGGACGGAGACCCCATGAGCCGGAAGTTTTCTGCCGCCGCGAGGTCCGCGGATTCCGTTGCCAGCCATGAGTCCGAGTCACAGTCAGGAGATAGGAGACACCCGCGGCTCGGAGTTCCCGGGTGAGTTGCGCAGGGAGCGCGCGCTTCTGTTGCCCTGGACGCGATATCAACGGCTGTGTGCTTGAGCCACGCGGAGATGGCGATAAGGGAGATAGAGCTGACAGTGTAGGGCCCACATGTCATAGACGCCAAAGGGAAGGTGAGGAGAGGGCTGCGCGGGAGTGTCCAATTGGGTTTGGGTTTGGGGAAATCGGCCCAGATGCGGTCCTTAGTCCTTTCTTTTTTTTCTCTTTTTTTTTCCTATTTTCTATTTCAATTCAAATCCAAGTTTAAATTTCAAACTTTTAGGTTAGATTGCACAACAAAAATTCAGCATGCATACAATGATTTATGATACCTATTTATTTACCATTTTTATACAAATATTTTCTTAGTGTTAACCCACAAAACATGTATTTTAAGAAAGATAATTCCAACTCAATTTAAATCCTTGTTTTGAACTCCAGGTTTAAAAATCACGCAACAGTAAAATATGAATAATGTTTTTTTCCTGTACTAATATTATTTATTCATTTTATTATTATATTATTATTTTTTATACCAATTTTGGGCTTTACAAATCCTACCCCCTTAACAGAAATCTCGTCCTCGAGATTTGTAAGAAAAGGGATACATTAAGTTTGGTTAGAATTTTAGTTTCTCATTTGGATTTGGGAATCAAAGTTTTGTTTAAAGTTTTATATATATTATATATATATATATGAATTTGTATGTCTAGCCATTTATTCTGTCAGATGAGGTACGGTTATGGCAAGTATAGGTTTTGGCAAGGAAGAGTATAATAAGGAAAGACTTCGTCCATAACTGTGGATCTTGATTCTGCTGGCGATTCATCTTGATCTTTGAGGTCTTGAGTTGATGCTTATCCTTCTTTGACGTGGTTGGTCTCCTTTGGCCTTTCTTCTTGGAGTTGCCATCCGAGTTAAGGACATATAATTAGGATAACCGGGGTACACGAGGTAGGTAGGTTTGAACAGAGTTTTACTTTGCTTTTGAATAAATGGATTAGGTAACCTATGATGTAGGTTAGGTTTTGTTTACGGATGAGTTAGCCCAAGGTATTAATTTAGGGTAAGATATGTTTATAGAATTAGGGCCTATTTTTTTTGTCACCAACATTATCTAACTTATTTAAGTAACTCAATTATGGTTAGATCATGTTAGATTAGTTGGGACCTAGATCAGATTGGAATAGGATACAATCTTTTCAAGATAAGATGAATCTACTAAGGTAATAAAGTATCTTTTAAGATAAGATGAATCTATAAGTGTAGGATAGAAGCTTTCAAGATGAGATGGATATTGTTAGGCTAGATACTTTAATGAGGGATAATCTAGTTTGTCTAGTTATTTCTATAAGAATTTTTCCTATATGTATATGCAGATATAATTGTAGACATTACTCCACAACCCATCACACTCAATCAAAGATCCAAATCAGACAAGTATCATAAGAACAAACATTCAAGCGTATAGATACCTATAAAAATAGTTTTGTTTTTGTTCCTAAGAGTAGGTCTCCTATTCCTAAAGGTCACTTTAGGTACAGAATTTCAAAGTGTGAAATCCACTTTTGTCTTTGAAGAGAAAAGGTAAGAATAATCAGAGTAAAGCGGAAATAGATGAGAAAAGATTAAGAAGAGTTTAGACAAGAATCAGAGTAGCAAAGGTAAGTAAAGAATGGTTGTCCAGTTTTATCTAGGTTTCGTCCTACAGTCAACATTCCTCTGATACCACTTCTGTCACACCCGGATTTTAGGGGTCCAAAACCCGGGCGCGAACATAATCACCAGGTGTGCTGGGACCAAGTCTCACACATATGATGAATCATGGCACAAGATCGAATGTCACATCTTTACTATATAATAAGGGTTCTATACAAATAAATAAATAGATAATTACATCAAAAGGAGACAACGGTCTAGCAACCCAAAGTTGACTGGGAGACGACGACCTAGACCTCTCACGAACACATCGCAGCATCCTCCATGCGCTTCATCCTGCGGTACCTGTTCTTGACCTGTGGGGTGGTGTGAGACAGCAAGAGTGAGCTCACATACATTCATCGCTCAACAAGTTGTGGGGAATAATGTGCATGAACTCGCCAAAGGTGGGAGCTCACGTGAAGTGTAAGGCTTACCAAAGAGGATGGTTGAAGCTGAGCATTGCTTTTAAAGTTGGTCAAAATTTTATTAGCAGTTACTAAGTATAAGTAAATACCAACCCAATTAAATAGTAGAACAAAAGTAACAACCTCACCTGCGATGCAATGCATATGACAAATTGAATTTAGTTCCATAAATTAATCATGTGAGGGTCCGAGCTGCTCATGACCGTGAGCACGGCTAGTATACCAGTTTTACACTCTGCAGAGGTTGCGCATCTTTACCCACAAGTCATGTTACCCATCTGCCAAGGGATCGCGACTTCCCATACACCTCTACCGAGGAGGCGAGGCAGGGTAACACTACGAGGCCTTTACAAAGTTCCACTAGCTTCAGAAAACCCGCTACAGTTTATAGGAAGCTCCAATGCAGGAATCCCTTGCAGGACCGCCATCGCAGCAAAATCCTCCCGAGGGCCTCCCTACACTGACCACTCCCCTACTGCCCTTGCCCCTTTCGGGTAAGGTAGTCTTCCACTAGCTTTCCTAATTAATCAGCCAAGGGGTCCCATTCCTCCCTTGTGGTAGCACTGTTTTCCCGGGTGGTCGCTCCATGTTCCAATTAACATAATGATCTTATCATGAACAGTAATAATGAACATATAATAAAAGTGTGATCATGAATAATGTACCTTCATACCCAAAACCACATAAAGCACTAGCAAGTACTACCCAAAAAGTTCAGTGGTAAACAAGGTATAAAGATAGACAAACTAGGGTAACCTATTGGGTCCCATCAAAATTAACCTATGCAGATCATTATGATTAATCAGAACATGGCTGGGTAAAAAGAAGTGATCAAGGGCACAACTTGCCTGGCACTTGAGATTCCAGGTACCAGGATGATCTTCAGAGGACTCGTAACCTTGCGCTAGTCGTAGCAATACAAACAAACATGGTATAGGCAAAATTAACATTACACCAAACATAAGAATAAATCGAATAATAATAATCTACACGTTGTTACGGGACTAACGCAACTTGAACGGATCAAATCGGAGTTAAAACGGAGGAGTTATGATTTTCTGAATATTCTATGTGTTTTGTACAAGATTAAATAGGATATAAATTTTAATATGACTTTCATGTCAAAACAGTGGTACTAGGTGATAGACAATAATATTACAAAATTATAGGAATTGGAACGGATTAATTTGGGCTTAATATGAATTTTCTATGAATTACCCAAGTTTTACAATTATTTTTATACTCAAAATCAATTTCTAAATCTATTTTTTTCGGTTTTATTTAATTCCTGGACTGGGCGCACTATTATTAGAAACTGCAGGGGCTAACTCGCAAATCTCCCCAAGACTCAGGATTCCCCAAAGAGGACGGCGGGTTAATTACGAAAAAGAGCAAGGGCTCTTTAGCAAAAAGGTTGGGCCGAAGGGGTACGCAGAACTCCTGGCCGTTGGATCAAAAAAACAATGCTCCAGATTAGATCTGTTATTGATTTCAATTGGTATGCTACCAGAGCCGATAGATCCGCAATCAACGGCCCAAATCTGCACGCGCGAAGGTACACGCCAGATCGAATCTCCACCACACATCTCTAGATCAACGGTCCGTCCAATATCTAATCCTAGTTCTAATCTCCTCCGCCCATATCAGATCGGACGGTCGTCGTTCGTCTTCCCCAGTCGAACGCCCAGCCGCGGCAGCTAGCAGGGCGCACGGTGGCGCCACGCCGGAGGAGCAACCCCAACACTCGGCCCGAGGCCGACTCGGCACACAAACCCCCCTACCGTCGATCACAGCAACGCGACGCAGAGAATTAACTCGAGCTAATTTTGAGGTCTTACCCAGGAATAATGGCACGGAATACTTTGGCCACAGCATGAGGTGGATTACGACGATGCCGAGCAGGAGCTCCACTCGCGCACTTCGACGTCGACCTGCCCTGCGGTCCGCTGATTTTCCCGAACTCCGACCGTCCGCACAAGCTCACAGTCCCCAAGCTACGGCGCGGCCGGGTTTGCGTGGCTGAGCAGGGATTCCAGAGAACATGGATGGCACGAGCGAGGATGGGAAGAGAGGAGGTCGCGATATGTTTTTATATGCCAAGGAACGAAGCGAGGTGGTTCGGTTGGCGAGAATCTTGCGCGGAATTTGCTCCCTGATTTGTTGAGCCTTGCCAGCAAACGAACGAGGACGGAGACCCCATGAGCCGGAAGTTTTCTGCCGCGCGAGGTCCGCGGATTCCGTTGCCAGCCATGAGTCCGAGTCACAGTCAGGAGATAGGAGACACCCGCGGCTCGGAGTTCCCGGGTGAGTTGCGCAGGGAGCGCGCGCTTCTGTTGCCCTGGACGCGATATCAACGGCTGTGTGCTTGAGCCACGCGGAGATGGCGATAAGGGAGATAGAGCTGACAGTGTGGGGCCCACATGTCATAGACGCCAAAGGGAAGGTGAGGAGAGGGCTGCGCGGGAGTGTCCAATTGGGTTGGGTTTGGGGAAATCGGCCCAGATGCGGTCCTTAGTCCTTTCTTTTTTTCTCTTTTTTTTCCTATTTTCTATTTCAATTCAAATCCAAGTTTAAATTTCAAACTTTTAGGTTAGATGCACAACAAAAATTCAGCATGCATACAATGATTTATGATACCTATTTATTTACCATTTTTATACAAATATTTTCTTAGTGTTAACCCACAAAACATGTATTTTAAGAAAGATAATTCCAACTCAATTTAAATCCTTGTTTTGAACTCCAGGTTTAAAAATCACGCAACAGTAAAATATGAATAATGTTTTTTTTCCTGTACTAATATTATTTATTCATTTTATTATTATATTATTATTTTTTAATACCAATTTTGGGCTTTACAACATCTCTTAGTTAGGGTAGGTTTTGTCCTAAAGGTCATTTTTGCTGGCATCCCATGGTAGTAATAGGCTCCTGTGCTAAAAATCACAGAAAACTAAGGGGTGGTTATTTAGTTATGATTTTCTTAAGTTTAATGTCAAAAAGGTGCTTATAACTAACTTGTCATTTGAAAAATATCAAACAACAGATTTTGTATTTTTCCTATGTTCATAATAACCAAATATTAGTTATCCTAAGGTTTGAGGGGTTTTCACCTTAGAGTTATTTTTGTAGGGTTTTTCTAAGTTATCCTTAGTTTATTCAAATAAAAGGTTTCCTACTTATTTTTTTTACTAAACCAGGGTATGATATATTTTTCCAGTGAACTACATTAAACAAGTATCCTAACAAAAATAGAGGTGCTCTCTGGTTCATTGTTTAAATTACATTTTCTATTTTTCTTAATCTTAAGCATATTATAAAATAATGGGTAAAAACTGACTTAGTGGAGTGGACAGAGGGATTCAACATTTTTACTTGGGTCAGTAGGTAGATATAAACTTCTCCAAATTTTTCTAACCCTAGTCAATTAGTATAACTATTTTTCTTTCTATTATTGAGCTTTTGGCCAAAACTATAATTAAATCAGAGCTTTAAAGTTTTCTATAGTACATAGGGGTTTTATATTTTTCTTAAGTAGGCTACATTATTTAGAGTCTGACAAAATTGGTTTGACCAAATTTGGATGAGTTAAACAGAAGTTAGGGATTTTCAAAGTTTCTGTTCAATTTAAAAACAGATTTGATAAAGGTTTTCTGGAAAAACAGTTTACACCGAGGTCTCTGGGTTTAAACTAAATCAACCTTCGCAAATCTACCCTCGCGCCACTATTCCCCTGTGTCTCTGACATTTCACAAAACCCCCTGATCTTCTCTCCCTCTCACCCGCAGTCCTTCCCCTTACGCAAACAGTAACCGCGGGAAAGAAAAGGGTGGCGCGACTTACCGACGGCGAGGGAGGTCCGGCGAAGGGTGGGGTTGGCTCGGGGAGACTCTGGCGGTCACGGCGAGGTGCGGCTCGACGGCGGGGATGGCCGGAATCGCCCGGTCCACGCGTGCAGGCGGGTGTTCTCGTCGGCGGCGAGTGTACCGGCCAAACCACGGCGAGCTGGTTCAATCCAAGGGCATGGTGAGCTTTACGGGGTAACGTAGCGACTGTATGCACAAGGAATCGAAGGATGGTTGAGCGGATTACCCGGTCCACGTACTCCGGCAGGGTTGAGAGCTCCGGCGACTGTGGGCCGGCCTCTCCGGCGAAGCAAACTTCAATTCCTCGCTTGGGGAGCTTTACCGAGGTGTGCTTAGTCTTCTCCGAGGGCTGGCCGGGGTTGGGAAGGGCTCCACTGGCCGGTCTACGGTGGCAGGGGGATCGGGCGGCCGTGGACACGCTGTGCACGGGCAAACGGCGGTGAGCTGAGCTCTGGTGAGGTTTGAGTGTGCGCGGAAGAGTACAGTCGAAGTCTGGGAGGGTTTTATAGGCGCGGGCGCGGGCCATGGCGCTGGCTTGGCTCGGGCGCGGCGCTGGGCATGCGGGGGCGCGCGCGAGCGTGCTCTGGCGCGGGCAGAAGGCGTCGAACACGTGGAGGTGTGTTTCTTCCATTGTTCAAACGTCTCCAGAGATCGCAAACGTGCGAATCTTGCCATGAATCCGGCGTAGACCTCTTCCTGGCACCTAGGGCTATCTCTCATGTGTGAGTTCCAATGGAGGATACGCCCTAGATCAGGAGATAGACGGGCGCCAAATCTGGCTTGTCTCACTGCCCACCTCGCGACAAAACTGATGCCAAATCCTATCAAACGTCCAAGTCTCGGTGTCCACTTTTTCCAGGGGGTGCCTTAGGTGGTATGCCACATTTTGGTATAGAACCTAAGTAGTTTTGGTGCCATCTTTAAGGTGAACACGGTTGATCTTTAGATTAGGGTTAAAAATTGGACTTAGAAAGAAATAGAGAGCTCTAGCTCTCCCTCCACTTGGAGATTTGAATAGGGGTTTCTCCAGGGGTCTTTTTGCAATATTCCCCCCCTAATTGATGGTTGTAAGGTTACTTAAGGTTTGGTTAACAATTACCCATGTTTTGCACATTTGCTCACTCTCTTTCCCCTTTTAACCATGGTTTTGGAAGATAGAGTTTAAGAGAGGTCTAGGGTTCTTCCCCCCTCTCCCTTCCAAGGTGGTAAGGGTATAAAGATTTGAGTAACAACTCTTAAGTCATTAACAAACTTTGATTAACACATGAGCTCCAAAGTTCTTATGTAGTTTCTTAAGTCTCTACCACATATGATCACAGCTCTTAATGCCAAGGTGGGTTCTAACCATGGTAACACCTGAGGTGTTACAGCCCTCCCTCCTTAAAGGAATCTCGTCCCGAGATTTTCGGTAGAGTCCCTTGGAGGGTGCTTGAAGGTGTGCTGGTGTTGTTTTCCCTTTATACCTAAGTTTCTCCCATTAACTGCTCTTCGAATGTCATCCTCTTTGCAACTTCAGAAGGAAGCCCTTCTTAAGTTAATTCCACAACTTAGACTATCCTTGTTATCTAAGTTTTTCTTATAATTGAATTCAAAGGGCAGGTGGGGGTGGGGTTTTGGGGTTACGTACCGATTCCTTTGGGCAGAAAGTCGGGGAAGCGAGAGCGTAGAAAATCCTCAGTCTCCCATGTAGCTTCTTCTGCTGAATGGTGACTCCACTGAACTTTATACATTTTAATTGATCTTGCCCGAGTCGATCTTTCCTTTTGATCTAATATCTTGACGGGGTACTCCTGGTAGGACAAGTCTGGTTCTATCTCAATCTCTAGTTCCGGTAGCATTTCCGTGGGTAGGCGGACACATTTCCGCAGCTGAGATACATGGAACACATCATGAATGGCTGACATGCTGGGGGGGGCAACTTCAATTGATATGCTACAGGTCCACAAGTCTCCTTGATCTCGTAGGGTCCAATGTAACGAGGAGTTAACTTGCCCTTGATCCCGAATCTCTGGACACCCTTGGTGGGTGACACCTTAAGGTAAACATGATCTCCCACTGCAAACTGGAGAGGTTTCCGCCTCTTATCATGATAGCTCTTTTGCCTGGCCTGAGCAGCTTCTAAGTTCTTCTTGATGATCCTAACCTTTGCCTCTGCTTCAAGTACCAAATCTGGCCCAAAAATTTCCCTCTCTCCCGCTTGAGACCAATTTAGCGGGGTCCTACACCTTCTCCCATATAAGGCCTCAAAAGGTGCCATCTTCAGACTGGACTGATAGCTGTTATTGTAAGAAAACTCTGCTAAAGACAGACACTTGTCCCAATCCTTCCCATAGTGTAGAGCACATGCTCGCAACATGTCTTCCAAAATCTGATTCACCCTTTCTGTCTGGCCATCTGTTTGAGGGTGATATGCTGAGCTTCGGATTACTTGGGTCCCAAGTGATTCTTGCAGTTTCTCCCAAAAGCGTGCCACAAACAGTGCTCCTCTGTCAGATACAATGGTCTTTGGAATACCATGCAACCTTATTATCTGATCAACATAAATTTCTGCGTACTTCTCTGTCTTGTGGGTGGTGTGCACCGGCAAGAAATGAGCAGTCTTGGTCAACCTGTCCACAATAACCCAAATGGAATCATGGTGCCTAGAGGTATTGGGCAATCCCACTATGAAGTCCATGCAAATGTCCTCCCATTTCCAAGATGGTATGGGAAGGGGTTGCAGAGGGCCTGCTGCCTTCAAATGACTAGCTTTGATCCTCTGGCAGGTGTCACACTCGGATATGTACTTGGCAATTTCCCTCTTCATTCTGGTCCACCAATATAAAGATCGGAGATCATGGTACATCTTGTTGCTACCAGGGTGCATGGAGAACTTGGAAAGGTGAGCTTCATCCAGTATCTTCTTTCTGAGCTCAGGGTCCTTGGGAACAACCAATCGATCTCCAAACCATAGAATTCCCTTGCTGTCCTGTCGGAAACACTTGTACTTTTCCACTTTCTGTTTGAGCATGTCTTTGATAACCTGTACACCCTTATCCCCAATCTGTGCCTGGATTATTTGTTCTTGCAATGTGGGCTCCACCGAGATATAACTTAACTCACCGGAGGGAACAACTTCCAGGTTCAGCTTACACAACTCATCGCACAAGGTGGTGACTCTTGCATCCATGTTCATACAATTGCACTGGGCCTTTCTACTCAAAGCATCTGCCACAACATTGGCCTTGCCCGGATGGTAATGTACTTCCAAATCATAATCCTTGATTAACTCTAACCATCTCCTTTGCCTCATGTTCAGGTCTGCCTGAGTGAAGATGTATTTGAGACTCTTGTGGTCCGTGTAGATGTTACAGCGAGCTCCCATCAGGTAGTGTCTCCATATCTTGAGAGCATGAACCACAGCTGCCAACTCCAGATCATGTGTAGGGTAGTTCTGCTCATGGGGTCTGAGTGCTCGGGAAGCATAAGCAATCACTCTGTTCTCTTGCATCAAGACACATCCCAATCCTGTACTAGAAGCATCACAATAAACTTCAAATGGCTTGGTGTTGTCAGGTTGAGCCAGCACTGGGGCTGTTGTCAAATGCTGCCTCAAGGTATGAAAGGCATCTTCACACTTTTGGTTCTAATCATACTTGACTCCCTTCCTCAACAGTTCAGTCATTGGTTTGGCAATTCTGGAGAAATCCGGAATAAATCGTCGATAATACCCTGCCAATCCAGAAAACTCCGAATCTGCCTCACTGTTGTCGGGGGTTTCCAGTCCATCACCTCTTGTACCTTCTCAGGATCAACTGATATTCCTTCCTGAGAAATTGTGTGACCCAAGAATTTAATCTCCTTCAGCCCAAATTCACATTTAGACAACTTGGCATACAACCGATGGTCACGTAGCCTCTGAAGTACAGTATGCAAATGCTTAGCGTGTTCGGCTTCATTCTTGGAATAAACTAGGATATCATCGATGAAAACGACCACAAACTTGTCCAACTCTGGCATGAATACCGAGTTCATCAAGTACATGAAATAAGCTGGGGCATTGGTCAGCCCAAAAGACATCACCAAAAACTCGTAAAGCCCATATCTGGTTGAGAAGGCCGTCTTGGGAATGTCGCTGGCATGGATCTTGATCTGATGGTAACCTGAGCGAAGGTCTATCTTGGAAAATACCTTGGCTCCTACCAATTGATCAAACAGAACATCAATGCGGGGCAGTGGGTACTTGTTCTTGACGGTCACCGCATTGAGAGGGCGGTAGTCAACACACATCCTCAAACTTTCATCCTTTTTCTTCACAAATAATGCTGGGCATCCCCATGGTGAAGTACTTGGGCGAATAAACCCCTTGTCCAACAGTTCTTGCAGTTGCTTCTTTAGTTCTGCCAGTTCCGCGGGAGGCATCCTATAGGGTCTCTTGGAGATAGGAGCAGTCCCGGGTTGCAATTCGATTGCAAACTCAATGTCTCTGTCAGGTGGCATTCCTGGCAATTCATCCGGAAAAACATCGGGGTAGTCACAGACTACTGGGATCTTCCTAACTGGGGATTCTGTCATGATATAGGCACAAGAACGGGTACAACCTTGATCGGGCAAATATAATGTGGTTTCACCACAGGTTGGTGAGTGCACTTCGATGGCCCTAGCTGCAATGTCAATCACTGCCTGATGTTTGGTCAACCAATCAGTTCCCAATATGATATCCACACTATCCAGTCCCAAGATAAGAAGGTTGGTTTTAATTATCAAACTACCAAACTTTATAGGCACATTCTTGTTGATTTGATTGGTGGCAATCCTGCCTCCTGGTGTTGAAATTGTGATACCCCCATGGGTGTGATGAAAAGGCAATTGACACTTGGCACTAAATTTGGCACTAATAAAGCTATGCGATGCACCAGAATCAAAAAGAGTGATAGCAGGATAATTTAAAACTATAAAGATACCAGTCATGACGGGTGCTCCCTCTGGAATATCAGCCATGGTGGTGAAGTTTAGCCTGCCCTGCCTCACTTGCACCTTCTGCCTCTTGCCCTGGTTCTGGTTGACATTCTGCCCCTGCCTCTGCTGATTCCTAGGGCAATTTTTGGCATAATGCCCAGTGTTGCCACAGATGAAACACCTGTTGTCATTAGCTTGGCGGTACTGCTGCTGCTGATTGTTCCTCTGAGCTGGAAACTGGGTGCGGTTGGGTGCCTGCTGCTACTGCTGCTGTGGTGGTCTGATCACCCATCTCCCTTGCTGCTGCTGGGGTCCCCTGTTCTGCGTGTCGGACACAATCCTGAAGCGCTGTGGCTGAGCTGAGGGTCCTGCCACAGGGGTCTTCCTCTTCTTCTCTGCCTGTCGAGCTGTAATGCAGTCCTCCTGGGAGATAGCCATGTTGACCAACTCATTGTAGCTGTTGGCCCTAACGGTGTTGAGACGATCACGGAGCTTAGTGCTGAGCCCCCATCTGAACCTGTCCCTCTTCTTCTTGTCCGTGTCTGCATGGTACCCAGCATACTGGCACAAGTCATTAAAGGCCTGGGCATACTGCAACACTGTCCTGTTGCCCTGAGTGAGTGCCAGAAACTCGTTGAGCTTTCGGTCCATGATGCCTGCGGGTATATGATGTCCCCTGAAAGCTGCCTTAAACTCTCTCCATTCCACTTCATGGTTAGCCGGTTGCATAGCAAGATAGTGGTCCCACCATGTCCGCGCGGGTCCGCGAAGCTGCTGAGTGGCGAACCGGACCTTAGTGACTTCTGAGCAAGCTCCATGGAGTAGTGGGAATTTGGATTCCACTACTCGCAACCACACATCTGCATCAAGGGGATCCTCTGCCCTTGTGAACAATGGGGGCTGGGTGCTGAGGAACTCCTGATAGGTAGCCACCGCGGGGTGACGCTGATGGTCTCCACCACCATAGTGCTGAGGTGGTGGCTGACGCTGAGCCAGCTGCCTCAAGATCTCATTCTGCTGAGCCATGAGCTCCTGCAGAGTGGGAGGCGGTGGCGGTGGAGGAACGTGCTCATTCTGGCCACGACGCTGCCTCCTGGCCATCTGAAAAAACCACATACATGCTTAACACCACATCTCCAAGTTCAAGATTTCATTTTACGAAGGAAAAGTTAAAACAACACGATAGACTCCGGCTTCAACAAAAGGATTTTAAAAGGCACAAATTCTTCCTTCCAAATTTAAACTGATGACAGCATCCATCAAACAAGCTTTCAAGAGAGTTTAGCATGATTACATCAATTGTCCCAAAATGACTCAACTCTATCTAGCCTAGTACCCCAAGGGTGCAAAAGCTAAGCTAGCTGCAAGGAGTCCGACCATCCAACTTCTAATCCTATCCTGAAACCTAGTGAGCGAACGAAGCAACACTCGACTCGGGGGAAGGTGGTCTTCCCGAGCCAGCAGTGTCCACACTGGAGGCAGGCTCATCTCCTCCCTCAATGTCGACGTCCTCGTTGGCCTCCTGGTCCTGGATCTCCTGGTGATGCATGTCCAGGTGCTCGTTAGCCTCAGCAAGCTGCTGCTGAGTGTTAATGAGCTGATCCTCTAAAACCTCGATGGTGTTCTCCCTGGTGCCCACTAGCTCCTCCAACTCATGAATCTCATCAGACAGCTGCTCCACTTGTAAATCTTTTTCTACCAGCTCCTGGGACAAGTCAACCATGAGCTCCTCCCTGTTGTCCAGGGTGATCTTGGTTGCCTCCAATAGTGCCATCAAATGAGACATTGCCTCTCCATGCATCACTTGCAGACGATACAGGGCGTTCATGCATCGCACCGACAAGTGAGCCGTGTGGCCTGGGTAGAGAGCCCAGATGTCCTTGGCATGCTCCACCCGATCCTTCCACATCGGGTCGTCCTCCTTTTCCGCGGGGAACAACCCAATGGGGTGGGTAGAGAGCTCCAAGGGATGGAACCCACAAAAAGTCATCAACCCGTGCAGAGCGATCGCCTCGATCGTGTCCTCCGCCCGGTATCCGAAAGACTCGGAGTCCAGCGAACGCCAGCCTGGCTGCAGGGGATGAGGCTCCAAGATCATCCCACCCTACAGCGGGGCACCCAGTGCTTCTCAAACTGCTGCACCGTGTACTGAGGGGGTGTCAAGTACCCGGCCCCCTGAAGTACCTCCCATAAAATACGGGGAAAGCCCTCTCGTGCAAGTCCGTCAGTGTGGGTCAGTGTATTTCCGTCATCGGAGGATCCGTGGGAAGTCATCTGTGTACGATTAAGCGTAAGTAAAGGAAAAAGAATTATAAAAAGAACAAGGAAAAAATAAAACTCAGCCTTTCTCTAGTTAAATGAAAAGGCACTGGGGACCTAGTTGGTTGTTATCTTGTTTTTAAGTCCTTTTACTCAGTTATCCATTTGCTTAATTAAGAATGCATGCATGCTCGTCCTGAACGACCTCACAAGAAGAAAAAAGGAATAGGGAAGAACCCCCATCCTATAAAAGTGGCCTGTAGGGCCTAGTTACTTAGCCACCTAGCTACCCTTCTATCATCCTAAGGCTTCACGTCCTAGGTCTATCCTGCTCGTCCTACTATCTAACCAACATTGTTTCTACCAAATTTTACTTGGAAAATTGATGGTATTTACATTTTATTGATTCCTCTGTGGTGGTACAAGCTCCGATACCAGCTATGGCGGAACTGCCCGAATTATTCCAACTTAAGTGCCTAAGCCCTGCCTTAGAGGCTAGACCACACTTAAATGGGAATAACCCGTCAATCCCTCGGATCTAGTCTGACACGGCCACTGACAGGATCAAGTACCACAGTCTCACTCGATGGTGAGTCACAGAGCAAATGCAATAAAACATAAAACCATGCATGTGAGAGTATTAAATTATTACATCATCATCATCATCAGAGTTTTTGCAAAAGCAACCATCATTGTTCGAAGTGCAGCGGAATAAAACTAACGACAAATAAACGGAGAGATGGGGAAGCCTGTCCCATCACTCCTCGTGCTCCTCCTCAGCCGAGGCAGGGTCCCACTCGACAGTCCAACCCGGTGGTAAGGTGGACGGCCAAGTCACTCCAGCAACCATGTCCTCCAGAGAACCTGTAAAATTATGCCACAAGCAAGGCTGAGTATACTAATACTCAGCTAGACTTACCCGGTGTGAGGAGTCTACTCCTCTACCTCTAGACATGCAGCTGTTTGGCTGTGGGGTTTGGTTGCCAAAAGCACTAGCTGAGTTTCTAAATCAAGTTTTTAACTTTGTCAAAATTAAGTGTGACTCTCTTAAGGCTAAAAGTGTACTATCTACTCATACATAGTAGCAAGCATTATTAGCAATCAACATCTTATCAACTCATCATATTTCCACTTGTTACTCAATGCAGTACAATGGATCAAGCAGTCTCATTAGCTGCGAGAAGCAGACGATTCGAATCGAGTTTTTTTAAACCTTGCAAGGTAAACCTAAACACACGACGTGGCGAGGCACTCCGTCCCCACACACATCAACCGTCCCCATCGATTCCCTGGCAGCAGATCAGGGCTCACCGCCTTGGCGTACAATGCCTCACTGACCCCGACTGGCCGTCGTGCAGTGACCGCACTTGTACCCACCATAACCGAAATGGGAGACCACGTCTCAGGTTGCGTGAGGGGATATGTCCGCTGGCAGGTTCAATCAAGTACTAGGCTTACCGATTTACCATATTTCTCGGCATATGTTTAGTACGTTCAAACGCTTGACACAGGTATCCGCACGTTAATCCTTATTCACATTTTACCTCATAGACCACGTATCCCCATGGATCCGTGTCCACCAACCAACTATCAATGTGATAAGAAAAGTGGGTACAACCAATTCCTGACCTCGCGCGAGTGCTAGAAAAATCACTCGACTTCTACCGAGATCCCTAATTAGTAAGGCAGCTACTCGACCTAGCATACTAGTATCCATCTCAAAAAGGAATCCTGAGTTTATGCAACTAGGGTTTCAATCAACTCCTACACCTAAGTGCACAGTCAATCCTACAATCATTAAGTGAAGTAAAATAGCATAAATAACAGGTTATGCATAAACCGGGGCTTGCCTTCCAAAGCTGTGGCAGGCAGATCCTCTGGTGCAGACTCGGGTGCTGGATCTGGGGCTACCTCCTGAGCAGCTCCTTGCTCCGGCACGAGGATGTACTCTCCGTCAGCAAGGTTACAGTCTATCGAAATGCAATGAACATGTATGTCATGATTATGCAGGATTTAATAATATTATGCTAAAGAGAACTGAGTTAAGAAGTAACTTAGGGTTTCTTAGTCTTGCGGGGCTTCCAGTGGGTTAGGCTTATTACTTTTTAGGCTTGGGTTTTTAGTGAAGATAACATAGTGAATTGGTATTGTCTTGATACATTTTAGTGGACAGATTACAAAGGTTTTAGGATGACATTAATTTACATTATTCATTTTCCTTACTTTAACTCCCATTTAGGGTTTCTAGTGTAGGTTTGAACTACGACAGTGTTTTAATAATTTCCAAAAATTCTGTAAAAATTACAGTGGGTTGTCCTTTGCTATTCTAGCTTGTTTTAAGAATTTGAGGCTTAAATTACAAGGCTAGGCTTTAAACAAAAATAACAAGAGTTATGCAAAAGGGGGCCACTTTACACTACATCTCTTAGTTAGGGTAGGTTTTGTCCTAAAGGTCATTTTTGCTGGCATCCCATGGTAGTAATAGGCTCCTGTGCTAAAAATCACAGAAAACTAAGGGGTGGTTATTTAGTTATGATTTTCTTAAGTTTAATGTCAAAAAGGTGTTTATAACTAACTTGTCATTTGAAAAATATCAAACAACAGATTTTGTATTTTTCCTATGTTCATAATAACCAAATATTAGTTATCCTAAGGTTTGAGGGGTTTTCACCTTAGAGTTATTTTTGTAGGGTTTTTCTAAGTTATCCTTAGTTTATTCAAATAAAAGGTTTCCTACTTATTTTTTTTACTAAACCAGGGTATGATATATTTTTCCAGTGAACTACATTAAACAAGTATCCTAACAAAAATAGAGGTGCTCTCTGGTTCATTGTTTAAATTACATTTTCTATTTTTCTTAATCTTAAGCATATTATAAAATAATGGGTAAAAACTGACTTAGTGGAGTGGACAGAGGGATTCAACATTTTTACTTGGGTCAGTAGGTAGATATAAACTTCTCCAAATTTTTCTAACCCTAGTCAATTAGTATAACTATTTTTCTTTCTATTATTGAGCTTTTGGCCAAAACTATAATTAAATCAGAGCTTTAAAGTTTTCTATAGTACATAGGGGGTTTTATATTTTTCTTAAGTAGGCTACATTATTTAGAGTCTGACAAAATTGGTTTGACCAAATTTGGATGAGTTAAACAGAAGTTAGGGATTTTCAAAGTTTCTGTTCAATTTAAAAACAGATTTGATAAAGGTTTTCTGGAAAAACAGTTTACACCGAGGTCCCTGGGTTTAAACTAAATCAACCTTCGCAAATCTACCCTCGCGCCACTATTCCCCTGTGTCTCTGACATTTCACAAAACCCCCTGATCTTCTCTCCCTCTCACCCGCAGTCCTTCCCCTTACGCAAACAGTAACCACGGGAAAGAAAAGGGTGGCGCGGCTTACCGGCGGCGAGGGAGGTCCGGCGAAGGGTGGGGTTGGCTCGGGGAGACTCTGGCGGTCACGGCGAGGTGCGGCTCAACGGCGGGGATGGCCGGAATCGCCCGGTCCACGCGTGCAGGCGGGTGTTCTCGTCGGCGGCGAGTGTACCGGCCAAACCACGGCGAGCTGGTTCAATCCAAGGGCATGGTGAGCTTTACGGGGTAACGTAGCGATTGTATGCACAAGGAATCGAAGGATGGTTGAGTGGATTACCCGGTCCACGTACTCCGGCGGGGTTGAGAGCTCCGGCTACCGTGGGCCGGCCTCTCCGGCGAAGCAAACTTCAATTCCTCGCTCGGGGAGCTTTACCGGGGTGTGCTTAGTCTTCTTCGAGGGCTGGCCGGGGTTGGGAAGGGCTCCACTGGCCGGTCTACGGTGGCAGGGGGATCGGGCGGCCGTGGACACGCTGCGCACGGGCAAACGGCGGCGAGCTGAGCTCCGGTGAGGTTTGAGTGTGCGCGGAAGAGTACAGTCGAAGTCTGGGAGGGTTTTATAGGCGCGGGCGCGGGCCATGGCGCTGGCTTGGCTCGGGCGTGGCGCTGGGCATGCGGGGGCGCGCGAGCGTGCTCTGGCGCGGGCAGAAGGCGTCGAACACGTGGAGGTGTGTTTCTTCCATTGTTCAAACGTCTCCAGAGATCGCAAACGTGCGAATCTTGCCATGAATCCGGCGCAGACCTCTTCCTGGCACCTAGGGCTATCTCTCATGTGTGAGTTCCAATGGAGGATACGCCCTAGATCAGGAGATAGATGGGCGCCAAATCTGGCTTGTCTCACTGCCCACCTCGCGACAAAACTGATGCCAAATCCTATCAAACGTCCAAGTCTCGGTGTCCACTTTTTCCAGGGGGTGCCTTAGGTGGTATGTGAGAGCACCTAGAGGGGGGGGGTGAATAGGTGATCCTGTAAACTTCAAAAAACTTAAGCCACAAAACTTTGATTAAGTGTTAGCACAGTTAATGCCAAGTGGCTAGAGCGAAGATGATAATCACAAGAAGTTCAACACAGAGATGACACGGTGATTTATCCCGTGGTTCGGCCAAGTACAAAACTTGCCTACTCCACGTTGTGGCGTCCCAACGGACGAGAGTTGCACTCAACTCCTCTCAAGTGATCCAATGATCAACTTGAATACCACAGTGTTATGCTTTTCTCCTCAATATCCCGTTTGCGAGGAATCTCCACAACTTGGAGCCTCTCGCCCTTACACTTAAGATTCACAAAGAAGTACGGAGTAAGGTGGGAATGAGCAACGCACACAAGACTCGGAAATCAGAGCAACAACACGCACACAAGTCGCAACAAGAGCTCGCAACGCAACACAAAGAGTTCACAACTCCACAAGAGCTCTATATGCTATCACAATGAAACGAATGCGTGAGATCGATGTCTTGGTGCTTAGAAGTGTTGTAGGAATGCTTGGTGTGCTCCTCCATGCGCCTAGGGGTCCCTTTTATAGCCCCAAGGCAGCTAGGAGCCGTTGAGAACAAATCTGGAAGGCCATCCCTGCCTTCTGTCGTCGGGGGCACCGGACAGTCCGGTGCACACCGGACACTGTCCGGTGCCCGATTTGTTTCCTTTTCTGGCGCTGCCGACCGTTGCAGGCCGTTGGAGATCTGCGAGCCGTTGGCGCAGGACAGACAGGTGCCGTCTTCCGACCGTTGGCTCGGCCACGTGTCCCGCGCGGATTGCGCGGCCGACCGTTGGCCCTGGCCGACCGTTGGCTCACCGGACAGTCCGGTGCACACCGGACAGTCCGGTGTATTTT